>JAODUO010000199.1:545000-582500 GCA_025642075.2 Ridgeia piscesae | reverse complement strand
TCTCCCTCTCTCCCTCTCTCCCTCTCTCCCTCTCTCCCTCTCTCCCTCTCTCCCTCTCTCCCTCTCTCCCTCCCTCTCTCACTCTCTCACTCACTCCCTCTCTCACTCTCTCACTCTCTCACTCACTCCCTCTCTCACTCTCATTCTCTCACTCTCTCCTCTCCTCTCCCTGTCTCCCTTCCCCCCCCCTCTCCCTCTCTCCCCATCTCCCCCTCTCCCTCTCTCCCTCTCCCCCTCTCCCCCTCTCTCCCTCTCTCCCTCTCTCCCTCTCTCCCTCTCTCCCTACATGTGCCTGTCAAACAGGAAATCCACACATCTGTACTCATATACAATTTCAACACGAGTTTCTGTACAGCCAGACAACCCAGCCAGCACAAGATACAGCCTTTGTTTGACTAGAACACTTAAACCAATCAAGAATGCGTCTACACCACCTGGGTGAGAAACAGATGATGTTATTATGGAAACAAATCAAAACAAAACATTAAATGTTTGTTGTTCTCACAGGCAGGGGTAACCAGCGTGCCTCAGACTAATATATTCACCGTAATACATTCGGTGTGCAAATTTTCGCTAAAAAAGCACCGGCCGCTGTTACCCATGATGAGAAAGACGAGTCATAATTCGACAGCGGGTATCAAATTTAGAGACGACCGGTTTTTGGCACGCTGCACAATGGATCTATGAATAAATTCATGAAGATATGCAGCCTCATGAAATATATGCATTATAATGAGTGAACAGACAGAGGTAAAACAAACAATACCAGCGGGGGTCACGCAGACGGGATACATTGCAACATAAGCATATAATTGTAGACGAATGATTTGTCAGCCACACGCGAGGATGGTCCATGGTGCTCTGCAGAACACCCCTTTTTGAAAATACCCCAGGTGATGTGACTGGTTTGCTAAGTAGCTGGGTATTCTACGGAACAGGTGCAGCGTGAGATTTGCAGCTGACATGAACCCCTTCAAAAGACATCCATCATCGCAGAAAGAAACCAAAATTGTCTGATTTGACCTAGGTCCCCAATGGTAGGCAGCCCAGACACACAAGTAGGGTGGGGTGAGGGTGAGTGTGGGGGTGAGGGTGGGGGGTGAGGGTTAGGGTGGGGGTGTAGGTGAGGGTTGGAGTGGGGTGAGAGATGAGGTAGGAAAGAAACTAGGAAAAGTAACAGGGAAATGGTAACATGGAAAGAGACAGACAAAAGTAATAATGGTAAGCAACAGATAAAATGTAATACCGAAACTTGGAAAGTAACATAAAAAGTAATATGGAAAGTAATAGATAAAAAGTAATATGGAAAGTAACAGATAAAAAGTAATATAGAAAGTAACAGAAAGAAAGTAATATGTAAAGTAATATATAAAATGTAATATGGAAAGTAACAGATAAAAAGTAACGGCGAATAAACAGGAAACGTAAAAAATTGGCAGGAAGAAAACCATCAGAACAAACAATGGCCGACAACAAACTGAATATCTTACTATACACATTGGATAAAAGTGTAACATTTAATGAATTACTGTCTTGTTGCTTTTTCTAGTCAGTTATTATACTTTTGTGAAAAGGGTGTATAAAACTACAAACTAGTTGCCCACTGGAGAACGGGAGAAGACGACAATGTTAAACTACAGTGCACAAGAATGAATCACAGGTACAGATGTACTCAAGAACAGATACTTCATAAGTATAAAATACTCCATTTCTCTATCTATGTGACATAAAAAGCTTCATGCCCACAACTTGACACCTGAAAATGAGTGAGGAATACCTGGGCTGCTATGATGGTTTTCGCATTTAAATTCCGATATTCGCAAAGCAGATGTGGCAAAAACTACCGACATATTGCATAAATATGAAAAAGACATCCCACGATATAAACGCGAGGTTCAGACGGATGGATGGATGTAGCTGGCAAGATTAAGAGATAACAGCTGTGTAGAAGCCATGGCAGACATATCGTTTTCACATTTCCCAACTAAGTTTAACTCTGTATGATTAATTGAGTTGTATTGCCTGTTTGCATTTCCTGGTGTGGCCACACATCTGACGGCACCGTGTGAAAACACCGAGCACTTTGTGATTCTCTCACATTTCGTCATTCTTCCCTAATTGAAAGGTTTCCATGACGAGTTTGGAATTTATGTTCTGTATGTATTTGCGGGCCGCGCCGTCATCTATCAGTCGCAGACAGTTCCAGGAGGTATCACTGCTTTAGCGGCCTTCAAAGCACTATGAGTTGAAACAGTTCTAGGAATAGTTCTAGCATGTACATCACATCACGCATAAGGCGGTCTACATGATGCTTGCACCAGACATGGTCACAGTGTGGTGTATGTGGTAGACGAACGGTTGATATCACAAAGGGACATGCTGACATTTTAGTTACATTAACAGCCAGCAGAGCGCACTAGCGACTGCCATCTCGCGGGTGGTCTCATGTGTCCAAAGTGTCATGCACAGATTTATTATGACCAGCAGCAGCGGCGGGAAAATGTTACGAAATAAACACACCCGCATCGCTGGCGAACATTTGTGTATAATATGTGGCTCAAACAAAGACGCCGTAGATCAAACCTCGGAGATAAAGGTCCCTGGCCTAAGTGATCAGCACCAGGTAGTGCCGCGGCGCGTTGGGCAAAGTCCGTAATTAGAAAAAAGGCACGCGACCTGCCAACCAATGTAACAAGTCTTTATCGCAATCAGTCACCACTTGAGCAACTAGTTGACAGCGAAACTCTCTCGCTTGTGGCAGTTGGTTGCGGCAGTCCACCGTCACTGCGACAGTGAGGCAGTGGGCACAATGGGCAGCCCCTAGAGGCCCCACCAGGGTTGTGTTGCTGTACCAATTCTGTCAGCACATGTCCAAATCATATCACCCCCGTTTCAATAGCGGTTGATGTCACCCCGCAGGCAGCAATTTCCTTCGCATAACTTCTGTTTCTTTGTGCTCCGTGAATGTGCATAGAAAAATTATGGTTATACTTTCTCGTCTTTGTAAGCGCTCATCTTCAAGTGCCATCTATCATGCTTTGGCGTGGCAGAAAAACTCTGGCGTGCCGCACGGGTTTTATTTTTCCACCGGGGACCCGTAATTTATATTACAGACTGTGTCACAGCGGAACTGTCAGGACGCAGGGGAGGAGGTGTCGGCCATAATTGGCTGCTTTGTTATGAAATCTCCAAACGCATATGGCTTATTGTGCGGGTGACAAACATATGCTGATTAGACAGCGTCGGTGCCAAGACCAAAACACGTCTCCCCGCAGAGGTTAGCGCCGTGACCTGTGTCTTATGAAATGTTATTCAATGTTGCAGATGGGACTAAACAAGCATATCACGGTGGAATGCTAACTCAAATTATGCAAATTATAGAATTGCACAACTTTATCACAAGAAAACAATAAAGACGCACCTCAAAATGTACATTAAAATGACATAGACGCAGACCATCAGAAACGGCTGGAATAATTTTCACTGAACCTATCACAAATTTATGAGCGCTGTCAGCATTGTTCTGGTTTATATTTCACCGAAACGTAAACAGAGCAAACTTCAGCATGCACAAGGGTCGCCCTGCAGATATGCCTGGCTGATGGAAAAACACCAGCTACAGTTTGTAATCAGACTAGCCAACCAACGCAATATGCCATAAATCGTACCCCTGGTGACAAACAACAGCACCAGGGTGGTTCCAGACACAAATGGATGCTTGGGCACATTGGGAGGAAACAAATTAGATAAACATTCCCCCAAATATGCAGCTAAGTATCTCAGGGCTGATGAAGATAAAGGGGCCATCCCTCTTCAAGTGTCCAGCCCCTACTGACCACACACCAGCAGAAAGTTCCCACCATCTATCTGACCCTCTGACAAATGGCAAGATGATGGATTCCTTCTGCCGGTATCTCTGATCCGTCTGTCCCAATCACTTCCCGTGTTTTTCGGGGCCCTACGCATCCAAGCCAAAGACGTAATTAAAACAGATATGCATACAGTTATAAACCATCAATAATCTTGTCATTGATGGGTCTATATTTCCACATTCAGTTACACGCATAACTGTACTGTGAGAATCCTCGGCTGTCCGCGATGAGCACGCTGATATGAAACATATGCTGGGGAAGAGTAAAGGGGAAGGGAAGGGGAAGCTTGCCACGGGAATTACCCACTTCCTCTCGCTTGTCAGTCAAATATGTCTGACGTCTATAGATCACCCATCATGTCAACTGCATTTCTAGGAGGCATCTAATATAAATCTGTTCCGAATCAATGCTATCACTTGTCAACAGCTTGCATACATGTATGAAATCATAATTAATCCTGCAATATTTTGATTCGTTTCAATTTTTTTACTCCTTACAATCAATAATTTATACAAATCAAAGTAAACTCTTATGTCTATAATAACATGTGGGAAGAATATTATATTTGCCTTTCCATATTTATTTTTGTCTGAAATAAAACTGATAATTCTAATAGCTACAGACTATCTGATGTGGTTAGAACCAGTCAGTTGAATATTAGTAAATCATTACAAATAGGTATCACTGTTACTGTTGTACAAACACAGGTCTACATCCATGGAATTTCCAATGTTTTTTTGGAGATGGTTATGATACATGGAAAGCAGCGATATACCAGAAATAAATGTCAAATAAAAAAACAAAAAAGGTAATATGATCATTCCTTTTTTAGGATGTACATGTCAAGTTAATTTATGTGTTATTTGAAAGGGATGATTTTTAAAGTACACGTATTGTATATATTTACACATATTCTAACATGAAATAAATAATGAAAACATCACAAATTATTGTTCCCCTCAAAAAGCATTTCAAATTGTTTCAAAACATTTTAAAAACTAAGAAATCAATACTGAATAGGAAGTCAAAAAGCATTTTAATATAAACTGTTTTAAAGCATTTAAATAAATAACAAATAATAGGAAAAACAATTTCCCATGAATCTGTGCAAAGGAAGTGGAACTGGGGACAGCTGAAACAACACGATTTGTTTGGTCGTTGATTGAACAGCGACATAAGTGTGAGCTGTATGGAGAGGCAATGAAGAGCATCATTTGTACATCGCGCCATCACCTCGATGATGCTCAATAACAAAATTCACCACTGAATCATTTCAGCAGCTGATGCATCGACTCAAGGTTTTCAAACAGCCCCAATATCTCCACCATCGTCTGACAAGCCACGGATCTGTCAGGCTCAACACTCAAACAAGCTGTTCCCCGTCCAGTCACACAAACCCCCAGTGAGTCCTCTTAAGATGACGTTAACATCAAGCACTGTAGCTAGGTGTGAAACAATTCCGTATGCCATCTCCCTCGTGCAAAACGACAAACAACTCATACCATGGCTTGTGCTTCACACGCTAGCTCCTACTGCTGTGTGCTCAATGAAAGTACGCTATCTGCATTATAAAAGCCTGCTTTTAAAAATCAGTAAATAAATGTGTTATTTATACTGAAGAAAAAACAGACTTGACAATTAAAGTTATTATCAAAATTTATATGTGGGGGGTATAAGTCTCCATATAACCAGCACACAATAGATTCTTTTTGAACAGACGAAAGTAAATTTTTCCATCACTCAACTATTTATAAAACAGATTTTTCAGTTGCTAAATTATAAATCTTTTAATTTAAATAAAATTCATATATCAGTTAGAGTTGAAATCATTGTTAAAAATAAATTTATTTAAGTACATTTTAAATAACTTGTAAAGGAACAATTTAGTTGAAATTATTTGCAGTATTCGCAAACAACGAGCACTTTAAGAATATTTATAATATTCAATATTCCATTAATAAAGCATCTGTTCAGAGCCAATTTAGTGACAAATGTCAGAAACCCAAGACTGAATCAATCATTTTTGTGCCCCCCACACTGCCGTTTAAATTTGAGAACAGACCGCACACCCCCCTGATTTAATTACACGCCTTGTTTACAACATGGCAGCTAAAATTTAATTTGCTTCTACACAGAAGGCAAGTTGATCCAAGTTCACTTTTTATGTTTTTCACCACAAGGCGGCAAATTATCACATGGGAGATAAATGATGTCCTAGCAAGTGAAACCATCCCTGTTATATACAGGCAATTTGGACAGCTCAACTGTCATGAAATCTCAATTATCCAACAGATCAATCATACCCCCCTTTAAGTTGTTTAGCCAATGGCTAAAGGCTTTTAGCCACACAAGCAAATGTACCAGTGGAGATGGACTTCACCACATGTGTCACATACATGTCCACATGCACTCATGTCAAAACTCCACAACGCATACTGCGTGTGAGAAAAAGTACGCACATCTAAAAAAAGTTGCATACTTTGACAAGTAAAATTACGATGTCACCAAAGGGTGTTACGAGCGACACCATGACATGACATATTCTTCTAGGGCGATTTCTCACTGCTGTTTTATGGTTGCGTCTTCCCCACTGGATGAAACTGTTTTTACAGATTCGCCACAATGAAAATAGACAAAACTTGTATGTTGTGGATATTATTTACCAAAACACTACCATAAGTTATATGAGGCATTACTTATTTACCTTCTATATTAACAGTCCATTGTCATTACCTCTTAGTTATGACTGAGGTTTCTTGTTGTTGTAAGTTCTGATAGACTTGTATAATAATGATGGTGGCATACAGCTTCAGCTTGCCTAAGCAAACTCCAAGAATTCCTTCCCTCTCAAATATTTTTCAGTAAGAGAACTTACATAATTATATGTTTTAAAATATATATTTTCTCTTTTTGTAGTAACAAACATTTTACGTTGTTTAGAAATATTTATGTACTACGTGACATTGTTAAATCTTCATAATGAAAATATCCAGTTGCATTCCCAATTTATTATTTAATTAACGTGTTAAGGAGTTTTATATAACATTACCTACACAATGTTTTCCACTCATGACAAAATTAGATAAATGATAAAACAATTGATAAAATGTATATTTTATAAGGTCAGATTGAATTGTTTTATTATTTGTTGTGAAAAATGTATTACATAAATTATTCAATCAAACAATATACTAAGTCTAAACTATTGATCGGGCAATACTACACATAACTAAAATGTAGATCCTTATAAACCATTCTGAATATGTGCCATTCTTCCCTGAGAAATTTATGCATTACTAACATCGCAATTTAATATTTTTATTTCTTACAATATAAAATATTCCATTTCCATTCTATTATTGACTACATTTAGGTATAGAAAATTGTCTGATTTTAATATTATTATTATTATTATGTTATGCTCTATTGTTGACTGTTTACCATAGCAGGGAACAAAAGGAAACAGTTATTCATTACTTTCACGAGTTTTATCCACCACACACACGCAACCATGCAGATGTTAGGGAAACCTTATACTGAGCGAATTAATTTGACAAATTAATATGCAAATCAACAATGCAAACATGCTTATGTGAACTTTGACCAAACTATGAAACAAAACCCAACAGTTTAATTAGAAAAGCGTCCTGTCTGGAGCCAGGTGAGAATATGAGCCACTGCTTATGCAACCTGCCAGCATTTGATAGGCAAACGAAACTGGACACCATCACAGGGGCATCTCTGCAGATGATCTCTGTTTAATCTGCCCAGCCATTATGTAATGGTTTCCATTAGTTGTGGGTAGTCTGCACAGCTCACATAAATAACATCTATCACTTTGTCTAGAAGCTGAGGTTACTGAAGGCCATTACAAAGCTTTTGGAAAGGAGCAAATTGCCTTCACATTGTTTCTGAACATTTACAACTGTAATCAATTTTCATGTGCCATTTTCAAAAGGGTGAACTGCTTCATTTAAAGGTTTAATTATTCTGTCCAATCCAGTTAAGATGCTTTGATTTCTGCAACATTAAGTTTACTACAATTGATTTTTGTGATACACAAATTGATTGATAAAAAACAAATCTTCCACGGCACACAAATAAACACATAATGTTAAAAAATGATCTCTAATCCAAACACCTTCTGGCAATATAAAATACTGTTATTTTCTTGTCATTCCTTTCCAATGAAGCCGATGAAATTAAGATCAACTTTCATAAAAAATCAAAATGAAAAAGCTAAGATTTTATACATATATAAAGTAATTTTTTATGGCTTAACATGGCATAGTGCGGTTAATTTACAAGGCATAATGGGTTATCTCCGTCGTTGAATTAGAGATGTGCGGCAAATGCCTGCAGCGCTGTCCCAAGCCAGTAGAATTTAAATCACATCGGAAGCCTCAAATGTAGTCGGTTATAACTCATGCAATCTGGACAAACAATGAGACATTCGACGCATGGGATTTGCAATGAACCTGAAGTTCTGATTTGTCTCAGCCAGTAAGTATTCTATACAAGTGAGATACATCTGCGTCTTTTGCATGACATTTGCTAGCCAACCAGGGAGCATTTATCTTATTATTTTTAGATTTTGTGCTTTGATTTTCCATGCAAATTGTATAAATTACCTGAGAATTGTTACTGGAACAATTTACGTGCCAAAAATAGCAAATAATTTCATACTGATCTTAACAAAAGAAAAATTGGTACAAAATCATTATAATAATAACAAGAGAATTTCTATTAAAATAAATATGTGAACCTATGCCAATATACACAGTTTGTGTTTATAGTGATTTCGCAATCTTGATTTAGACTAGCAGTAAATTATTTCAGATGAACACTAAACAACCAAGTCGATATAATTGTCAAACATGCAGAAAATATATTTGTAGATGGTAGACTGACCTTTGCCAAATTGTGACGAATCGCTGCTAGACGTCACCGCTGATGTTTGCGGTAGCGGCAGCAAATCGGCCGTCGGTGTCGTAATGGCTGACGGCGTCTTCAGCGAACTGAGCATCTTGAGCGGCGACATCGACAGACTCGTGCTGCTGGTGTGCGCCATTGTGTACTTTGATTCTCTCTCGTTGTAGGACGACAGGGCCCCGGTAACACTGGTCAAGGGTCCGCAACTGCTGGACATCACTGACATGACATTTGACATCGGCAGCAGTGGTGGTATTGCCATGGGAACAGGATGTGTTGACGCCGGATGCGAGGTCAGCTGACGCAGATTCGCGATCATCGTTGGGGATACGCCCGACACGAGTTGCTGCTGTATTTGCTGCAGCAGCTGCAGCTGGAACAGCTGCTGTTGCTGCAGGTTGTACAGCGTTGACTGCAGCATGAGGTAGTCGGCCGGTGCCAGGTTGTTCTCAGCGAACTGCGCCACGGCGACCTTTGTGTTCTCGATTGTCTTCAGCTTCACATTGTTACAGTCTTTCAAGTCAGCTGCCATTGTCTCAGCGGTGACACTGTCGGTGTCGGCGTCAATGCCGGACTGACGCGACATGAAGTAGTCATACATCGCCTCTGCGTCCTCGCCCTCCATGTCCCCGTCATCCTCCTCTCCCTCATCCTCACCAGTCAGCCTTCTCTCTTCCGCCTCCTTCAAAGCATTCACATAGTCATGGCCGGCCCTCTCAGCCCGGGCCAGTTCACTCTGGTAGAGTTCATCACATTCTGCCTGGACACTGCTAGCTCGTGATGACATCATCATTGTCGGTGTGAAGTCATTGAGACACGGAGAAAGTGACACAGCCATGTCTTCGTCCACCAGAGGAATACTCTCTCCTGCGAACACAATCACACAGTCACTGCATGAACACATATAGCTAGTGAAATATACATACAACAAAATGTATATAGTATTTAATATACATAAAGATATTAGCTAAATTATATACTGTAACATTAATGAATATGTTAAAATATCATAAATATATACATTTATATATTAAATATACACATAATAAAATATACATAAGTACATACCAATAGAATATCTAAATTATATACTGCAACATTAAAATATCATAAATATATCCAGTGAAATTATGACAAGTATTTAGTCTAAATGAAATGTCACTCAAGTATAAGCATGTCACTTGAGATTGACAATTTTTAAAGGCTTGTTTGAACATTAAAAAAAGTAATACATAACATACGGGAATGTCTCACTGAATATCTATCAAGTTCAAAGAATATTACAATATTATGAAAACACTTCTACTCCTGCTGCACAATGCAGAGACCTGCCATGTTTCAGACACATCACCGACTGGATGAAACCCAAGCCAAGCTGCAGCTATATACCAGCAATTTCCCACACACTAATCGCCACTTTCTTCCGCTCATGTATCGAAGCCCGATACACGATGCCCGAGAACTAAGAACGTGCAATTTTGTCAGCATAACTCAAGTCTTGCTCGCTGAATTGAGTCGAGTGGTTGGTCATCAATGGGCCGAGTGAGCCACCAGTGAGCCACCGGGCTAAGTCACTTGAGCCCTTCAATCCTGGTCCATCACCCGTGAACAATGTCATTATTACGGAGCAATATTTGCTGGTCCATCTCACACGATCCCGACATGGTTTAACATGACTGGTTAGTGAGCTGTATTGCAGACAGTGATTGTTGTTTTAGTGCCAACAGTATTAATTAATCTCCTGTGAAGTACTGTGGATATAGTTAGCTATAATCTTACTTTCAATATTACTCCTAGAGCCTTGTTGCCGTACAAAGGCATTCTTTTAATTTTTAACCAATAGTTACCCATGATTGACTGCTTCAATTATAAATGTTTAACCTGGGCATGTATTAATGTACTCATTTTATAAAGAACATTAAAAACAACTCGGTTAGTAGTTTAACGCAGTTTTTTATCTTCGTAATATTAGCATCTTTAAAACTCAGAGTGGCATGTAGCTATCTAGCAAAAAAAATCTTCCCAACTATATTTTGGCTAATGCTATTATTATGTTTCATACTGGTCGTTACAGCAAATTGTACAGTAGGACTCCTCTCAATCGACCACCCAGGTGAAAATAGCCTGGTTAGAGAAAGACTTGTCTCACAATGTATCCTATAGATGCAGTTCTGGCAAACATATCCATCCATATGTATTCTATAAAGCTTTTCAGTGTAATTTTTTTGTAAACAGAATTTGTTTGAATATTAAAAAATATTTATTTGCTCTGTAGGTCTGTAAAAAAATCACTAAATATTTGTATGTGAACAATCGGCCACACTGATAATGCTTTCTGGTCAGTGTAGATTAGTAGCACATTTGACCACATTACAGAATAGAGGGGTGGTTGATTTATGGAATTAACACGTTTCAATATAAACATCAAAGAGGCCAACAGAAGTGCGATTCCCACGCACATAAAGCTTGACCAACTGAGTACTGACGTCACATATATCACTGACTGTATCGAGCCATAAATCACAAACACTGACAGTGTAAAACTCATCACACAAGATGATTCTCCTTCGAGACAGCTGGGCTCCAGAGAGAAGAGAGAGGCTCTGCGATCTGGCCCTGTTGCCGGCCAATCCGGGCCGCCAGTCGGGCCACGCTTGGCCACTGGCAGAAGAACTGTCAGCGGCATCAGTCTGTGCCCATATGAAATTCATAACTTGCACTGAGGCGTACTATCTGCAATCTAATTACAGGTCATTCGAGTGGGCACCAACGGCGTAATGCTCAGTTAGTATGACTGGATTCACACGGAGGTCATGTGCCAACGTTATTAATTTTGAATTCGCTTATTAATTTCAGCTTGCCGACAACACAAGAAAGAGAAATTGACTCAAATCTGTTGTGCACAGCTGGGGGGAGTCCAACATCTGCTGCCAAATTACTATGATATGCCAAAAGGCTTTCAAAAAGTAATACACACCACTGGAATTATTTATAAACAAGATGGCCTTCCGGAAGAATAAATCATTATGGTGATGTGTCATACTCACAGTAACACAAATACACTGGTACTTGTGTGTATTAATTGTATGCATTTACTGTAATATTATATATATATATATATATATATATATATATATATATGTGTGTGTGTGTGTATATATATAATGTGTATATATATATAATTATAACTGCATATAAAATTATATATATATAATAAATATATATATATATATATGTATAATTATATATGACAATCTGTAATACCTGCATAGTGGAAATTGCACTTGCTATCAGCTGCTCGGAATCGGTTTTGTGCCACCTTTATTACTATGTTTTAACGATGCACTCCTAATGAAATTAACCAACTACCACATGTTGGTTAATATTGCATTTACACGTTTACAAAAGACGTCATCTGTCGAGAAATGTGAGCCTGAAATCATTCAATTTGCGTCAAAATCAACACCGCGGACACGTAGACCGCCAATGACCACAGGCAGACTGAAGAAGATGGCGTCAGACGTCATAGTTGCACATTATACCCTTGCAGTGACACCCGATCAGAAAACATCGCATTCCGCACAATGGTAAATTTATATCCACCCATCTATAACTGTCACAGGAACACCCTACTTAAACTGCCCGGTGCCCATAAAACTGAGCATATGAAAAGCGGGGATGAACAATAACTGAAATTCCATTCTGGCCGTTGACAAACGTGTGCAGAGCCGGATGCTATTATCACTGCTCTCAGAAGGCCTCATTTAAATTCATAAATTCCGCTGTGAATAACACCGTTCTCAGTGTATATGATTCATTCCCGCCAACAAATCAGATTTCTTAAGGATTTCGCTCTCGTCTTTGTCACCTCTCCAACACCCCCAATCAAAATCTTTTCACTGTCTCTGGACGGGTTATCAACGACCATAAATCGTGCCCACCTGCGTGCCACGGAAATAAAGCATATTACCACAGGGTAATGCGCCCATATAAGGCACATGCATCATCCTCACACACAATGTGGCCCTCCGACAACCGCTCACAATAAATCTCCGCTCTAAACACAGACGACAACAAGTGCACGTTCGATTCTAACGCGTTTACAGACGCCCAGAGATCTTGCTCGCACCCAACGCTAAATTACCATGAATCAATTAAACGCCACACCAGAACTAACACAAATTACACACAAGATGGTGTAGTATGTTCAACAAGTATTTCTGTCTTGTGCCAAGAGTGGTGGGGAAACACCCCACATTTGTCACTGTTAAAATAGCTTGGTCGGTCGGGGCGGGCACACAAAAAAAAGTAACAATGCGGAAACGCACCTGAACACACGTATGTAACTGCCATACAGACAGACAATCATTCACAAGTATAGAAACTTCCCAGATCATCCAAAAACTTTCTACTGTCACAATTAGGTGGCATTGCATGGAGGGTCCAACACGTCTGCCCATTCATTGCCTCACAATACAAGTAGTTTCTGTCACTCAAGCTTTCTGTCACTCATAACTAATTGTCAAAAGTGTTTTTCCACATTAACTTCCTAAACTAGTTGAAGATTTAACTTTATACATTAATAAGAAATTAGATCTGCTGTATCTTAACACATTTGTTAATATCTAAAAGTGTATGTACAAGAAAACAAATAGTTTTTAAATTTTCTATTTTTAGTAATTATTAAGGCATGCATTCATATGGACTGTTTCAGTTAGAATGCTTTAAATCATATAAAAAATACTCTGAATGACTGTTTTGAGTTAGAATGTAGTCATACAACTTGTACAAGTATTCAATTGTTTGACATCATTTGAAAGGTAAATAATAAAGCAATAATAAAATCCAAATCTTTAAGACACAAGAAGGACCAAGACGCAGATGGGTGCAAAGTGCCCATATGTTTCCCTTTTACGATCAGCAAGCCAATAAAATCAATAAATGTTGCACCCATGCCTTTAACTGCTCAAATCTCGCCTGCATCAATGCCTTTATGGCATCATAAATACTATATTCTTTCAGTAAATAGGATAGTGCGATGCACATAAATTCACTTTTAGTGCTATTTACAAACTTATAATAACACCACCTAAACCCCCTCACAAAATTATCTACTGCGTTGTTCGACTGTGGACTCATTCATGGTGGATCGATTAGTGTGAATCAAGTTTAACCGAATCTATTCCAATAATTGCGCAGTTTTGTGTCAGTAAGTTCCTGCCATTGGTCAATTGTAACATTGAATCCATCGCCTCTGTGACAATGTCATCGACTCAACAATGTCAACCCCACCTGACAATTGTTGTGCAGTGGAGCTTCACAAATATCAATCCGACTGACAAATATCAATTCAGAGTGGCGTAATGAAAACTGCATTTAGCCATATTGAGACTTGAAGCCACAGGCCTGGAGCAAGAATAACCCATTTGGAGGTTTGCCTTTGTAGGAGCACTCAGACCCAGTCATTAAGTCTGGGGGAACAACACCTTGGAGTAAGATAGCTCTGCCAACAAAAGCCCCAACAGTTGACTCCGTTTCCACCCTAACCTTGCTCACAATGCCAGACAAGATTGGCATATTTAGGGCAGTTAAGCAATATTACATAAGAATGTGCTGTTTGCCTGCATTCCCATGGGACAAGCCTTCCTTGGTGCCCCCAGTAATAACAGCCTGTGGACAGATAGAGCAGATCTCTGATAGCCTGTCACTATCTCATGCAATAACATCCACATGATATGGGTTTTGCTTTTAATTCTCTCATTAATCTTACATAATAAGCTGAGGAATTTAAATGGCAACAGGGGGTAATGAGACAGATTTCCCTGCCAGGTGGTGCAGGAAACTTAACAGGTCTTATTCAGAAACTTTTACAGATACTTTCTCATTTATTTGATAGGTTCATAAGTAATAATTTATCATTTTTCTTTGGTCCATAGAATATTATTTCAATTATTTATATAGGTAGAAAAAAATGTGTTTGTTGTATATCTTTAATTATATAAGACAATTTGGCTTTTTGTGTATGTTTTTTGTATATTTTAATTTGTAAAGAATATTTGTTTGGTTTGGTATTGAAAATAAAAATATAAACTTGAACAGGGAAAAACATGTTTCTATTGATTTAAACAGGGGGAAAATCAAGAAGAATATTTCCAGTCATATTGAATACTGCCTTTTTAGTTTCAACCTGCATTATTTTGTACATAAATGCTATTCCACGTCACAATGTGTATATTTTCCTTAACAAATCTGTTGTATGCAAATTATCACTAAAATAGATATTTAAATGTGTAAAATAGCTGAATAAACATTTATACAAATATACTAGCATTATGAGTGTCATTTCCACTTGTGGTAAGAGGTGGATGGTGGGAGCCTGGTCTCACAGTCATAAAGACATTCACTCTTCCTATTGGCGGCAGACAAAGACGCTACAGTCTCGGTGAGTCTATTCAAACTCGACTTCCATAAAACCACCTAATGCGTCTTGTCTACCATTTCAATCGTTTAATATGCGCTTGTATTCGTAGTTGGCACCTCCGTTGCTACTTTTGGAGCTGACTATATCATATATATGACATTTATTTGCATTAAAACGCACGTAAAAGACAGCTTGGTACAGCTGTGCACTTGGCTGAACGGTAAGGTAATTAGAAAGGTTTTAACCTGATGCACTTACAATTACAATTATTTTTAGATGTTAAAAAACAAACACTCTTTTAAAACATTCTAATTATATTTTTAAATTAATACCAACATTTTTATTAAACAAATTTGTATGGTATCTTTACCAACAAGAATCTTTCCTCATATGTTGAGAAACTTTAGAAAAGACATGAAACATCTAGCAAACTGACAAAGACATTTGATGACTTTGAATCCACAATTAAGAAGCATGAACTAATTGGCAAAGATCTGCAATTCGAAATGGAGACAAAAGAAGATGGAATACTTGAAAGATTGTGCCTCTGTAATTACACACAAAACGGCCTAATTGAAGGCTGCCTTTTATCAAGCCATTGTCTCCTGGCAACACTCCTGTGGGACCCACACAATATTGTTCTAATTTCAATGTCCCCTTCCTATGCAGTCATTGGGCAGCAGCAAGATTCCAATCTTCACCCTAATTAATCTGATTCAACAGGAGTTCAAAGACATGGCACTCCTGGGCTGCCATACATGGCCTCATGCAAAGCTGTGATAACAATCTTTATGCCTAGCTGGGAAGCTACTGTAGTAATTAGAAGTTCTGCCAAACACTTGATAGCCAGAGTGCCATTACATATCTTTATGGCGGCTATATCCTTCAAGTGCAGTGAGAAGACAGATTATCTCCTGCCACAAAGATGCAGTTATGCTGTGGTTTATTTTAGCACTTTAAACCTAGCTGCAGGCCATATGAATTAGAGCACAACAACATTTATAAAACGCCAACATTGTTTAAGCTGTACATGGTTAAAGGGTGCAATGTTATTTATCAAACAAATTCCAGTATAATCAAATGGAATACTAACTATATTGCTAACTCACAGGTAAATATCACTAATAAAAAAAATGTATATTTAATCCTGTTAACATTAGAATGAATGCTCATTGAGTATCAACTTCCTGCCACAAGGGAGCAGTTTCTGCTGCAGATGTGTCACAATGTTGCTGTCAATTCTCCTCAAACATAACAGGCATTCCAGTGGCCCATTGAAATGTGACTTTGACTGTTGCCACAGTCAGATGTATTGGTATTCCTGCTTATGAACAGATGTAAGCGGGATGTTTCCATAGTTACGGGCAACTACCCTGCCTCTAAGACAACACAATAAAAGCTGTGAAAGGCGGCAAGCGTCTGAATGCACAATGGCAGTGTCTGCATTCAAGTAAACAACTCAGAGCTGTAAAATTATATCCAAACACTTGCAGTGTTGACACAGGCAAGTAACTGTAGAAGCGTTTTGACACCAGACAATGGCTATTATGAAACAGGAATTTCACATGAACACCTGGCCGTGGTGTTGATTCAACAGGGAAGCCAAACGAAGGAACATAAGACTTACTACCTTCCATTTCACTTCCCACTGACTGACTCCCTTTCATCCTTCCACAGACACAATGCCTCCCTTTGTGTCTCTGTCACTGGTTGTCATTGCAGTACCTACATCACTGCTAAACGGAACCCAAATCTAAATGTTTTTTAATTGCAGAACACAAAAGAATACAACAATTAACCTATCTGTGTGGTTATGACTGAGAGCTGATGTGACAACATTTAGTTCCATAAATGAGTACGTCTAATAGGACCCAGGAACCCAATGAACAAGCTTTGACGCCAATGTTCACTCAGCAACAAGACAAGATGTCGGAAGGTGTATGAAGCATAATTTATCCACTCATCATCACATTATCATTGCACATCGGGTGCTGGACTAACCACACAACTGCACAGAGTAACCTTTAAGCCGTGCCATCGCCCGGCCAACCCCAGCCATGCATTTTTTGGGTCTAGTCACTTGGGGTCAGCCAGCAAGACAAACTAACTACCTTCGCAACATTCCCCAGCGTCATAGTTAGCCGACTGCGTGCAGACAAAAGTCTGACTAGACTTCTGGGAGACTACGGCTACTGTATTTCGGTGCACGCGGACGGGGCAGGATGTCGCCTCCCTCCCTTCCCTCCCTCTCAGTCTCACCCGGATCATGTAACTCCCACAAACTCCGGAACATTCTGGCGTACAAATTGCCCTAAGGTGCTACAAATTGCGGCAGCCAAGAGTCGCCAACGATGCCACTTTGATGTCGGTCATTCTTACCTGGTCTGTGCTGCCCCCCTCCTGCTTCCCCCTCCCCCACCACCCAGAACCCTGCAGCTGGCTCCCTTCACCACCCCACTTATTACATTTGATATAATAAGCCATGGCTCAGGCTATCACAGCAATCTCAACTATGCCACTCCGGTTACATATCAAAGACCCGCTGTTTCGTAGTCTCTGTGTCTCTCTCGTTTGCCATCTCAATTGCTGCAGCTGCTGCCGTTGCTGTAAGGGGTGGGCCTTCCATATATTTATACATGTTTATACATAAATACAAACATATCCTCTATATCAGCCACAAAAATTCCAAAACAACCTGTAAATATATTATGGCTAATGTTACAGTTTGACTAATCTACCCATACAAGGACAAAATATGAAGTAGTGCATAGGTTATCTATATCTAGTCAAAGCAGGATTATAGAGTAATAAAATTATAATTTAGTGACATATTACATGCAGGGTAGTGGAGTGGAAATAATGTTTATGGGAAAATGTCCCGGATAAGGACCACGGCACCAGTTGCTGACCCAATTCCCAAAACGTCCGGGAGGGGGGTGAGGTGTGAGTGAACAAACGGGATTCATCCTGAGGGGGATAACAATTACAGGGGATGTGGGAGGAAGGGTTGACTCTATTCCCTATTCCCAGGGGAAAGAATGCACGCAGTCACATGCGTGCGGTGCACACGCACCATCAGCGCACGTGGCGCACACGCACACCTCAGACGTTTCTGCTGGCAAGATTCTTGCAGGCACTTAGACAAATGCAGCCGGGCATCAATTATTAAAATATTATCAATATTTCTTATTGAATTGAGAGACAGTGATGAGCCATCTGTCCGTCCGCCAGGAAGAAGATGATAGCCTGAGAGATGCACAGACATGATGAGATGTCGCTGCCTGCGGGGTTGCCACAGGCTGCTTAGTTTCTCTCATGCAATAGTCATACTTGCCCCTCGACCATGCCATCTTCATATACACAGTTTCATACACGATTACACCACAATGCTTGTGGTAGTATTGGCAGTGTGTGCCTTACTGCGTGTAGTTTATAAAAGACATCTTTGTGAAATCACTGTTTTGTGGTTATGTATTATGTTCAATCTATTATATTATTTTAGTGTAAAATATAATATATATATATATACATATAAAATATATACATATATATATAATTTACATATATATATATTATATATAATATATGTGTGTATATATATATATATATATATATATATATATATATATATATATATATATATATATATATATATATATTATATATATGATATATTATTATATATTATACATATATATAATTTACATATATGTAATGTTTTTATATATCTATATACTAAGTACCCAATGCATTATAACTACGTTAATATTACATATTATGTATGTACATAGAATATACATCAATTTAGAAAATATTACGTAAATATCATGTACACATAATGAAAAACATATAGGAAATATACATATGTATATTATTATATAAAAATATGCATTTTATCCATACCGTAAGCCCGGTCCATATTACATACACATTTATTAACACAAAAACAAACATGACCACACAGGCATAACTGTCTCCTACAAAAATATTAATATAGATTCTAAATGAAGTGACATTTAATGATGTTCTGCCGAGCCAATGTGTACATGTGGACAGATAAGACAGCAGTGAGAGGAATGGAAGGAGGCAGATAACTAATGGGGTACAGAGGTGCTGGGGTGATGGCAGACTTCTGTCAGTCTCTAACAAATGATGTCCATTAAGGGTTGGGGCATCACCAGTTGTAATTGCCAGTGGCACCAGGGCTAGGGGTGGGGGGTGGCTGACTTACTGACAGACAGACTGACATGTGTCCACTGGACACTGCACAGACCCACTTATCAATGAGGGACTTACAAGGTGTAAACACTGCCCAGTAACATGGCCTACCCTCAATGTGCAAAACCCCCCAACAAACAGAAATATGGTTCCTTGACAGTTGCTAAAAATGTGGTCTGCATAACCATGGCTAATTTAATTTCAAATTGTTATTCTAATAAAAATATATTTCTAATGTTTCAATCCTCAGGACTCTACCTAACCTCAAGAGGTGCAACAAACTAGAATTGATGATACTTATAATCATAGAGAACAGAGTTGCATAACATCAAAATTCGAGCAATAATTTAACGTGGAAATGTAATTTCAAATACATTAAATTTTTATTTATACTCCACATTTCAGCAACTTTAGAGAAAGTGTATCTACAAATGCAAAGTTAGATTTTGAAAAAAAATGTTACATATAAAATAAGATCAGAGACCAGCTTTATTGCCATGCGTTGTGATTGCGTTACAATAAAACATTGGAATGTGTTGTAATGTTGGATCGTTGTACAAGTATGTTCACATGACAATATACAAATTATACTTTAAATTAAATACATAAATAAGAGTAATAAATAAATATTATCACTGAAATTATGAATATTATTCTAAAGATTACTATAAACTAGATGAATTGTTCTCTCATAAAACATTACATATCAAATAAATATCATCACTGGAATTATGAATGTTATTATAAACATGAACACAAACCAGGTGAATTTTTCTCTCGCACGTGAAGCCGCAACACATACCGCGTTGCATTACATGGCTGTCTACACATTTAATTCACCGGCGCGTTCTTTGAATGCGTTAACTAACTATCCTGTTGTCTGGGAAAGTATCAAATAACTGTCACCATGGCCAACACAGACATTTAACTCAAACAAAAAATGTCACGAATACATGTCCCATTACGCGAGATTACACACGAGGCGAAAATATAATTATGTGGTCTTCTTTTGCGTGTCTAGCTGCATAGTTTAACATATGTGACACGAGCAAATGAATGGACCGGACACTGAAGGGATGATATCTCTTTGTGTGCGGCCACCACACAGAGGTGTGAACAGGAACTCCAGTGAATAGTCAGTCTTTGGTTGCAGTAAGAATGAGGATATTGCTTATGATTCATCCGTTATCATAAACACCACGTAGCACTCCCTTCTTTCATATGCAAAACCATCTTAAATTTCACCGGACTAAAAAGCGAACAGACGACAACGGTCCGACACATACAATTCCAAGAATCAAATCAGTCATGCACAGAATATGTGGCTGTTAAACGGCTGGAACGAAATGTTTATGACACCTCCATATCCGTCACTTTCACCGTTTTGTACTATGTACACCCCTGATTTTACACCCCTCTGAAAATCACATAGATGGGGTCGTTTTTAATGCATGCAGCAATTTAAGAAACCATAGACACCGACACAAATATGGCTGCGCTTTATATGGCTCATGTGGTGATTACAGGGCACAGTAAAGGTTACAAACGGGCGACTTCAGACGCGAGCCGATCATGACCAACTGGAATGTGGCGACCGGAGTTATGGGCCATTTATGCATGTAATACATTTTATGTTATCAAGCTGCAGCTTGGCTGGGGTCGGCAGTGGCTACTTCTATCATGCGGGTTATTGCCCGACTATTTCAGGAATGGATGTCGGATTGTTTCACTGTGTGAACACAGAGATCACGGATTACAGCGGTCCGTCCATTTGTCCATTGGCACTGACCTTCGGCTGGGAAAAATCACCACGAATTGACACTGAACTGCCACAATCTGGCGGCTGACTGACCATTCATCAGTGACACGCTAACGGAAACAAACCGGTCACCTTCAGGTCATACTGACAAGACTGCGGTATGCCACCGGGAGCGACCTCACATGGGTGATACACAATGATACATTATTCGCCTGCAAGAATATTTTCGGATGGACATTGGTCACTGGTGTGTCTTGGGAAGGGCCCTGACCTTTCCCTCTTGGCTGGTCTCCCCTCCGGGAATCTCATCCTCATCTATCTCAATTCCTGCATACACAATGACTGTCTTCATCTTCTCCCTGAGATTGCATCATCAGTCATCTCCTCAGCACTCTGTCTTCTCCACCACAGTCACTGCTTGTGTCCACAAGTTGTCTTTTGTTTCTTCACTTGTCTGTCCACTTGGTCAATTCATTTATTTCATCTCATGTCCCATTATTATTATTATGAGCTTCTGCTACAGCCACAACTCTGATATTTACTTTAAATAAAATTAACACTACAAGTAATGTTATTTTTTATGAACTATGGTATATTTTAAGGGAATTTTTATATAAACTACTTTTAATTTAGTACAAATATATATATATATAATATATATATATATATATATATAATATATATATATATATATATATATGTGATTGTATATATTATATGTATGTATGTATATATATATATATATATGTGTATATAATATATATATATATATATATAGTTATTACATATATATATATATATATATATATATATATATATATAATACAAACAAAACATAATATTAATATATATATATATATATATACATAATATATACATATATATTATATATATATATATAAATTTCTGTACTGGTAACTAAAAATTTAGTTTATATAAAACATTCCCTTAAATATACTTTAGTCCATTTTTTTAAGACATAAATAATTTAGCAGTCATTATAAATGTTAATTTTTGTCTCCATCTGCAGTGATACGCCAGAACACCTTGGACACATTTTAGACAGATTTTTTTAATTAGCGTTCCTCTTCTGAAAGTCAAACAAGGTTGGTTTTAATTTACTGATCATTCTTTAGCATGCTGGCTCGAAAGCCAACAAAAGAAACGCAATAAATAATTTACAACAATTACAGTACACTTTTCCTCGCCAATAAATCACAATCCAAATGAAAATTATGTTAATAACACAGCATTTTAATAATTAATGAGTGCCGTATGATTCAATGTGTGCCAAGTTGTTTCCACTACACTCCCCGTGAAGTCACGATATGCGGCAAGACACGATACAAATTGCACAAAACAGATAAATCTCATTCCTCGTCTTCGGAGTGGCACGGGAGAAATGTATTCAAATTCGGCGAGATTCGGCACAACACACCACGACGCAGGGGAGAAAAACTGGACTACTCTGTGATGTGCAAATTGACAGATTTGTCAACCTGAATAAAGATAGACACCACAAATCAAACCCCTTGGCCTGATCCCGCTTTGCGCATCTCCTAAACCACTCCCACGAGTCCTCTTAATGGCAATATGTATTTCATAGATTGCCCAAATCGTGTAGCTTCATCTTTATTTTCTACTCCCCAGTGCTGCACAAATATGCCACAATGTGCATGATTCGGACATTTCTCTTTGTCTCCCATGAGAAGAAATTACTCGACATTAATATTATTAATTGTGGAGGACTGGGTGCAAAAAGCAGGCCTATGAATCAACACCAAGATCGCGTCCCGTGGGGTGAAGCAACCTTGCCCAGCGCCGCTCTTCTCCAATGACAGTGCCAGAAAGCAATTATGATGTATTTACTCGATGCCAAATGTTGGTGATTTATTGCCAACATTTATTTCAATCTCATTCAGATTTGATCAGTTCAATAGTTCCAGGAAGATTCTATTACACAAGCTAATCACATCATCTTCATCAGGCAATGCAAACCAACATGGCCACCCGACTAGAGAAAAGACAAAGAACTTATTTACTGTTAACCAATCCATGAAGACTTCTTTGTAATCTGGGATTAATAAACTTATTAATATATATATAATATATATATATATATATAATATATATATATATATATATATATATATATATATATATATATATATATATTATATATATATATATATATATATATATATATATATATATATAATTATATATACATTAGATAGAAATAGAAGAAAAATTCTTATAATATTTAATAATCCTTCCTCTTTTTTTCATGTCATGTTTCAAACTTATTTCATAAAAAGTTTAATCTACCTAGTATCCATCCTTTTTGTTTAGTTTTTCGAAAATACATTACGTTTTTAAAGAAATAATTACAACAGTATAAAATATTGTTTGTCGGATCCACAAACCAGTGAAAATAATTGTTACACAACATTATAAGCTGGGATAATATACCATATATTAAAAATTATATAAAAATATTTGCTTTGAAACTTCAGTCTAACAGTCACTATTGAATCCAAACAATTACAAACTTCATTTTCATGGAAGTATCCATTTCTGACTTGTCCTGCAAAATGTGTTAAGAACATCAGACAATTACGTATCTAGTATCTATTACTGACTATTAGTGTATCAAAAAAGTGCTTTAATTTTCATAAAATTACAATCTTTGTAGCCCTGCATTGATACATATTTATTTGTAAACAATGTTCTTTGTATCTGCTATAATCAATTTATTGAATCCATTTACATCTATGAAGTGTGTTAAGTCTTATAATATCAACACAAATTATATGCATTTTTATGTAAAATGTATCTCTAGTACAGACAACTGTTCTCTGTATCTGCTAAAACACATTTGCCATATCAAATCAGTGTTTTTTAAACCCTATGATATCACAACTATCCTAACCATGATTCATGAAATGACATATGTACTTATTAATGAAATCTGAGCAGGAAATGCCTACACTTAGTTCCCATGGAATGCAACAGTTTTGGTGCAGAACGACTGAGCTTGACCTATCAATGCCAATTAGTAGTTAACAGAAATCCGGCAATTAATTCAATATTATGCAGCAGGCAAACATGAAGAAACTAGACATTGACATTCGACTCAATCGGATATACTTGAACTGCGAATTAAGACGGCCTGTTATTTACTATTCCCACTACAAAAAGCAAGACATCATGTGCCGGATGCAAATTGGAGTGTCATGGCGCCAGAAACAGTATCCAAAGTGACCTCATCATACGATAAGGTGACAGATTTGTGCATGTCCTGAGATCAGTCACAGCAAATATTCCAGTGTAGCTTTTGCCTTACTTTCTAGCCCAATGGCGCCATTTGCTCGGCGCCTAAATTAACCAAGTGTCAACTGGCTTACAACGACTGTGATAGTAAATCGAACTAAACTAATTTTGGCAAGTTTAATTACCAGCAGATTAGATGAAGCAGGAATTAAGGATATCAGTTACATGACTTTCATCTAACGGAATGTACCGACATATCACATAAACAATTTTGTTCACATGTTGTACATTTAAATACATGTACACATGAATATATATGCATTGAAAAATGTACAGGACATAACTCACGCAATAGTAAAATGTAACGGTATACCGACTAGTTATGCTAATGCCCGAGTAGAGCTGATTACATATGCAGAAACTGGATACAATATATCCTGAAATGGTAAATACATTCTCAGTAAAAAGCAATCTATTAGCCAAGTTTGTTCATGGCTTAAGACATTCCCACCAAGACGATGTGCATGATTAAGAAAGATGAACAATTTTTTTGTAAATACAGCTTGTAAATGTCTTAGTAATACATTTGATATATATAAACATTGGAATAATATAAGATTGCAATTTTTAATGAATATTCATTCGATAATAAAAATTATTTTGTGAAAACCCTAATATTAGGTTTTCTATAGGCACCCCTCAAAAAGAATTATTTCCTTTTTGTAAAAATCCATAATCCAAACACTAGTTGGTTTCCAGAATTACAGACTAGTATTGAACAATACCTCGTTAATGGGAAATTTTCACTGACACTAAAAGATTAATGCTCATGTGTCATTCAAGTAATTAGATATAACAGTAGTTTTTCTTTAAAAAAAACCTACATCTACCCTGCATGTAGATGTATCAGAGATATAAAAAATAACTTTGTCTAGTCTGTTTTTTATCATAGTAATTAAATATAATTACAAAATGTCAAAAACATAATCATATATAATTAGCTTGACAAATATGTGCAGTTTTAAATATGTCACAAATGAAAATATGTCCCCTGACGTAAATAGTTGACGTGATCAGAACTCCAGGATACGCTGCCAACCTCAGTTTATCAGCCGGATATGTTGATGTGGTAATTGCACTGCACTACTTTATGATTTATACAGGGGCAGTCCTGGATAAACAATCCTTAAAGCCAACAACTGGCCTGTTTGCACAGGAATACATTTTGTCCAGAGAGATCACAGGGCTGGCCAGTGCTCTGGACTGTTAAGACACTAGACTCCACCATCAAAGAAGCCATTTCTCAGTGAAGAACAAACAATGCAAACCAGGCTGTTTAATGTGAGATTATTGTCCACATGGAAATATTGCTGTAATCACTGTGCTGTATAATCAACAGCATTATGTTGTAAAGTGAAATGGCCATGACAAAGGGGTTGAAAGGAGAGCCTAGGTGCACTGGGGCAAGTTTCATTTGCAGTTAGCAATCACAAAGCATTGGAACACATGCAGAAGGCAGCCAGGGAAGCCCAGACCGAAATAGAAACCCCCTTGCATTATACCCCATGTTGCATAACCAATGAATGACACAGGGTAATTTCACTTTAATTATGATCCAGCTCAAGCTGGGTGGGGACAGAGGCTGGGTTCTGGGAGTGGGGGACAAGGTAAATATTTGAATAGGGAAGAGCTGGCAAGAAACAAAGTGCTTTCAGCAACAAGTTCCTTAATAAAACCTGCCAAGTAATCAGTCCAATAAGCAAATAGGACTGGACAGGGCAGGGGGTAAATATGATAGGCTCTAAATGCAGACACTGTCCAATGAGAATAGACCAGCACTTAGTTGGGAAGAGGGTGATTCTACAAGACAGGGGTGTTACGATGCTGAGTAGTTAGTGAAGTGACAGCTAAGGTAGTTATATTAAATACGCTGGCCAGTCTTTTTTTAAATTCCCACAGAATAATAAATAATATAGTAAATAATATATATTTAATATTATAATTATATTACTATTGATATATTAAATATTATTTATTGCTATAATTATCATTATTAGTATACAACTATTTATTATAAATATAATTATATATTACACATAACCATAATGTAATATATAATACTCTTAACTACATATGTATAACTATCATAAAATAGGCTATATATTATGTGACCATATTATGAAAATATATATTTACATATTAAAATTGCATATTAAATATGACATTATATATTCTGATAATTATATATTAGTGTACAGTATATCATATATATGTTATTCTAGAATAGTAAGTATTAATACCATTATTATAAATTATATAGCTATTTATATGAAGGCCTATAAATGTATAACAAATATTTGTTGTAACATAACTTATAACTTATGTTTTACATTGATATAATAACCTAAAATAATAATACCAATAATGGTAACTTAAATTAAACCACAATATTGATTGTTAAATATTGTCATGTGAAATATGTTTAAAAATTACTTTGAAACTGAGCATATTTACAACTGAAAAAAAAGAAACACTCATCACAGATTGTTCTATAGGCAAGAAGTTCCCGGGCAAGATATGTTCAGTTTAAAGCTATCTGCAAAAGTGGCAAACTAAACAATTATTTAAATATGCCCGTTGTTATTTAAAGTTACGAAATGGATTGACAAGTTTTACTGGAAGTCTTGAGTTAATCACGCCCTTTGACACACAATCAATGGCTTGCGCAAAGAGCTGTAAACCGTCATTGTAATCGTGGTCTCTGAAGGGGATAGCGCCAACTTGGGACGACGCCAATACGACCCTACGGAAATGACTCGGGAATAATGCGCTGGGCTGTGAAGATCTAAACTGAATCGTGCGTGTTTCGAGTCACAGCGGTTCAGATTATTTAGCACCTACACGGGAAAAAATATCGCACAATAAATATAAAGTTATTACGAAATCACGCAAGTTCCGGCTAGCTAAGATTCATTCATTTAGCGCCACTGACTCAGCTAGGAAAATTGAGATGCGTTGGAGTTTGTGTCCGGCTTGCTATGTACATAATAAAACGCGGTGTGTATTAATTAATATTAATTTAAGAACGGTAAATGAAACTGTAAAATGTTCCGGTCGTTGCTAGCGTGAGTTACGGAGACACGGGGCGCGGGTTTTGACACGCGGGTGACGGGTTGGACACACTAGTGTCGCCTTCCCGTGGGACGGTCAACAGCGTTGTCCGAGCACAACGTCCGCACATCGATACGTCTTCCGTGTAATCCGCTGTCCGAGTCCGGCGCATTCCAATAAGCCGGACATCGCTGCCCGCACCCAGTGTATCAGCGTCCGCTCTCGCGTGTCACGGTGCTGGCGATAAACAACAACGGAGAAGCGCGCGTAACGTCGCCCCGTTATCCCGGAGTAACCCGTGAGCGTCCGTCCGTCCACCCCACGACCGTGCCCCCGGTCGCTGCTACCCCCGCTACGATCGAACAGGAATCATCACTCACCGTCCCGTTGGTCGGCGTCGCCGTCGACTTCCGTGTCGAAGTGGCGTGGTTTCGTCTGCTTGCGTCGGGACATCTCGGCAGCCGACCGCTCACTGACAACGATATGAACAAACTTTTACCCCGCCGCTATCTGATTGATGCACGCGCGCGCCCTCTGCGCATGCTCCAATTATGATTATCAATAACGCTCTCTGCCGGGCGACTGCGGCGTCGGCTGCTGGGGCGGCGGCTGCAGCGCGATTATCATACCGGAATTGTAACACGAGTTGTGATTGGTTTTGATCCTTGTTATCGGCGCCGATTGAGCGGGCTAGCGAGGCGGCCGCTATCTAATAACGACAGTAAATAAACGCGGCGCGCTCTGCGCAGCAGATGTAATAAGCATATTGTAATCTGGCTCGGCCCACTTTCGAGACGCCGGCTAGCTTCGCCGGCCAGTGTGCGGGTGTGTGCTACAGCCGCCTGCCTGCATGCCTCGCCGCCTCCAGCGCGCACAAAAGGCAGCGAAAACTTCTAGCGCCGATTACGTAACGATATGCTATTGTGGCCGGGCGGCAATTTGCCCGGCTAAGGACTAGGGGGCCACCTCGACGACGGTGTGTGTTCGCCGTCGGTTCTACCCGCGCCCCATTCGGCGCTGTTCAGCCGTGACGCTTCCCTCTCGCGGACCGAAAATAGTAAGTTTGTAGAACAAACCGGC
This sequence comes from Ridgeia piscesae, assembly GCA_025642075.2. NCBI lineage: Eukaryota > Metazoa > Annelida > Polychaeta > Sabellida > Siboglinidae > Ridgeia > Ridgeia piscesae. Next base: position 553,834 of record JAODUO010000199.1, on the reverse strand, counting down.
CGGCCAATTGTCATCACTCACGCCGGCGAGCCTGGGCGTCTTGGAAGTCAGTTGGCGACCAGCGCGTGTCGTCTGCTGCCGCGCTACAATAGGATGTGCTCATCTTGACGGATTTGTACAACGCTCAACCGTAGCATGCCGCCTACTACTGCACCGCAATAATTATACCATGTTGTATTTATGTTATAGTAATATAGTAATATTGTTGCTTCGTTGTCCTTGATATTCGGAATGCCTGAATGTCATTTCAGTATTAAAAAATAATACACTGTCACTGGTGCACATAATAGTTTTTTTTAAGAAAACATCAAGAGTGTACACGAACATGACTCAGTGTATGAGTGCGTGTGTGTATGTATATGGACACACATATACATAATATATATAGATATATATATATATATATATATATATATTATATATATATATATAATATATATAATATATATATATATATCTGATTGTATATATATATATATATATATATATATATATATATATATATATACAATCAGAATATTATATAATCAACATTATCATTGATAATTTTTGTACAATACGTAGATCATCTATACTGATGCAATTATATTTTTTAAATGTTTAATACATACAGGATTCCACTTTGTTATAATATCAACATTACGACAGCAAACATAATAAAATTATAGTAATATTTAAAAAGTAATAAATCATTGTTGTAAATACCAATGTTATAATTATTCACAACATTATTTGCTAGCATTTTAATTAAAAACGAAATATAAGAGTACTTTTTGTTTTGAACAATAATGTGCAAAACAACATGTGAACTTGGATACTAGTATTAATAATACTCGTGTACATATTAATCACTGCACTAATAACAGCTACGAATGATGCGTGTTATTTGACTATAAAACTACGAAATCGTACTGTTTTCATTGTAAATGTCACGTGTCCGTTTGGGCGCTTGGGAACCCGTGTCGTCTGCATGCACTAATGAGGTTGCGTAAACAAAAGCAAGTGACTCCATGACGACTTCGCTGCGCCGTGGGGTCGAAGCCATGTCCCGTGGCGCGCCAGTAGAAGACTCCGGAACGAACCGCGATTGTTTTCTTATTATGCTTATCCCAGCACTGTGTGTAAGCCAGCCGTAGTAACGAGATACTGCAGACTGATAATGTCTTTATAAATAATCACTATTGTTTTGAAGATCATTATATCAATTACTAAAAATTCGGTTAACTTAGTGTCTTCTAACCGGATAATTTTATGATTATGCTTATGTTTTTCCAGTTGTCGTTGTTACAATACTTATTAACCCGTTATAATTATTATTATCACTAGTTATGTTTTACATAATTTATATATTTTATATTATGTTAATATTCGTATTAAGTAATTTATACCACTATTTTAATGTTGATAACGCTAATAGTATACATTTATGAGAATATTAATAAATATATTTATTTGTTTATGCTACAACATAATTTAAAAATTACTAATATCACTATATGTATGTATATATATATATATATATATATATATATATATATATATATATATATATATATATATATATATATATATGTGTGTGTTTGTATAGATAGATATATTTAATCCACGTCTATATTTGTTTGCGTTTAACGAGTAACGTAACGTTATCAATCCGTATAAGTGTATTCATTATGTTATAAACAGTAACGTTATTAGTGACCTGTAGATGTGTGATAACATTACTACAGATATCGTGAAGGTTCAGGCAAACACCACGATACACCAGAAAGCTTTAAACCTTCATCACATTAGATCATTCAGCTTGTTTAAATTTCCCAACAAATTAGTAACATTATTAGCTTACTATGTACAGTGTATGTATGTTATCGCACTGGCGTAGTATATACAACTGTATAGTATCAATACAATGTAAAGATTCGTATGTACGGTAATATCCAAACCCATGGTAAGGCAGTTATAAATCGATATACAACTGTGAAATCGTCAACGAACAATGATGTACAAGTAGATATAACATGGCCATGCAAGTTTGAAAAGAACATCTGTAGATGGCTGCAAAATCTTTTATCAAGCTTCTTAGAAATCATATTTCATATGATAAAGAAAATATTCTTCCATGTACACAAACACATGCACAAGCTTACTGACAATAATAAAACCACATATGCTACTTTCGTTAAATGCAAGTGTGTTAAAAATATATAGTTTTACATATCCAAGAAGTCATTTTAAATTTACCTTTTACGTGTTGCTTGTTAAACTACGCCTGTCTCGACATCACATAATGAAAATTATAATAATAAACGACTATCCCGGGTGTTGCTTCAGTTTAGTTTTTAACAAATAATTTTAATCGGTTCCAAAGTAAATACTACACACCACAGCTATTGTTTTAAATTTCGCCTTCAAATGAACGCACGCAAAATACAAACAAGATATAGACAAACAAGCGCATTATAAAAGCTAAAATATAATATTATGATATAGTGTTGCAAACGCTTCGGAGAAGTCACGTTACCTGGTGCTTGTTAAGTGCCGACTGTCTCATCCACGCCGACTGTGAGTGTGAAAGTTCATGGGTATCCCGGATGTTGCTCTGCTTTGGTTCAATAAAAAAAGTTGGCGATAGCCAAATGTTCGTGGATTCCAAACACAACACATACAGACCGCTAAACACAACACATACAGACCGCTAAACATATCACAAATATTGTTTTAAAGTATAGTTTTCATGTACCGAAGAACACACCAAAACAGCATCCGCGAAATCGTGGTTTTGTTTATCCTTTTTTTGAGATGTTTCCAAATATAACGGTCGTCTCAACTTGCACGCAGGCTGGAAATGTGAAAGTAGACAAGTATCCCGTCCAGATGTTGGCCACGACACTTCATTGCAATGTTACAATAAGTTCACTGCGTTAATCTTTTTAAACTTGAAGTTTGTATTTTCATTGTTGTAGCAGCGTTGAACTTAACTGAATGTCATTCTGTAATCTGATTTTCTTTTATTAACTTTATATCAATGACGACATAACATTATAATATTAGCCTAAAACTAACTGTATTTTATGTTTGTTGCAACGTTATTAAATATTTCTGCTGCCTTTGTAGGAGAACAATTGGCATATTGTTAATATCCTAGTTAACACATCAATCGTTGGTCATAGAAGGTGTTATGGTAAAAAAATACATTAAAGCGCGGTGCGATTTAGTATCGTTATTTAAAACGTGATGGTGAGAAAAACATTAATGTCTTTAACATAATCTATACTCGCGCACGAATTCAAGATATGCATATTGACTAACGTGTTATGCTCATACCCCAAGCTTTGATTCTCATTGCCATTGAACTATTAACACGACCAGCCTCTTGGGGCGCGCACGACACAACATGAGATGGGAGGCGACACGGAATAGGCGAGGCGGCAATAGGAGAGGACGTACGGAGTAGACGATATGCATCGGCTTCGTGAGAGTTTGCGGGTCGCTGACGAGACTTGATTAGACAGTTGAGACAGGCGGAGCGGATTGTACAAACGAGGCATCGTGTTGTAACTCCGTTGTTGTGTAATGCACTGGCAATTGGTTTCCGAGACGCTGTCGATGGTATCTAACGAGTCATAACGGTGTCGTAAACAGCGCAGTGAGCGCTTGTGTAATCCCTCAGATCTGTCTCACAGATTTTGTTCCTGGTTAATGTTGTGATGTGCTACTGTGATAGTTTAATTTATAATTATTAGTGTTGGACCTTACGCATACATCTAATGACTGAGAAATAACGCGAACAACGACGGATACATTACAACACTCTTATACGACAATTGTTGTTATAAAATAACCTGTTTTGGCGTTACCGATAACACTGAAGATGTTTGTTGTAGCTTCTGATTAAAAGTACTTATGAAGACAATTTAAAGTTAACGATTGGCATATCGCAAAAAAATCTAGTCTACCTGGTGTCGGAGATTTCTTAAAGAGTAGTTGATATATGTCTACATTCTGATTGTATTAATAATAATAATTATTATTATTATAACGGGTTTTTATTCCAGACGAACAATGTCCATATAAAATAAAATATAAAGTACATTTTACAAATTGTATAACACGTGAACAAAGCAACAAATTCGACGGTATGTCTGGATAATGCGACTCGTAGACATGTCAGTTCTTCTCAATGCTAAAACACTTTAAGGTTACACATTTACACGTTTTACTCGTTAAGACATAACTATTTTTATGGTAGCCCTACATTTTTACACGTTATATATCCCAATATATTGACCATCTACATCTTATTCAAACAGGTTATTTTTATTATAGTTCGACCATTTCATATTGGTTTAAGTATCACCATCGATGTTTCAGTCCAGGAAGCAATCAACACATGCTTCGAATTGAAATATTGCACCAAAATACCACTTTTTGTGAATAAAATAATTGGTGGATGTAAATTACAATATATTTTGCTTTCTTTCAATTAAACGACCTTATTAGACTATATAAAATAAACCGGTCCATTTAAGGTATTTTGGGCGCCCCAGGAGGAAACGTTTTGCTCGAGGATTCTGCCAATTAATCAACTCTCTTCCCATGAGTGGTTCTGGGACATAGGTGACGCTAAAACGGTACATACATTTTTTCGCTCTTTTCACTGGGTGCCCCATATAGATTTTTAAGAACTAAAATTTCCTGGAAAATCCTATTGATTTCTCGGCACCCAGGGAGCTGCCCCGGGCACGACAATACTCACAGCCGCCTAGAAAGACATGTCTCCTACCAAGTCTTCACCAGAATTCGGGATTAATCAAAATGACTGATGACTCACGATTGTAGCTTAGGCTTCTACGTGAATTCCTCCGCTGTCGTTAATTCGCAAAGCATAGGTGATTAGGTGTGCAGCGCTGTATGCTATACTTTATCGCCCCAGTTGGCATGAACGCAACAGTTTTAAGCATGCACGTACAAAAAAGCGGAACGCCTATCGGGAGAATGAGAAACCAGTTATACCCTATTCTGGAAAAGGCCAGGAGCCACTCTTTCGTTAACTATGCATACCTTTTTTACATCTAACAATGTGTTGTTTTTACTTATAAATGTGGCTTCAACATTGACGTATGCTAATGATAAGAATATGGAAGGGAAGCGACAATGTGCGAGACACGAAAGAAAAACAAGCCTGGTGAAATTATATAATTTATAATACGACCAGTCGATGTAGAATCCTAGGGGGTTGAACAACAATGTACTTCCGGGTTCCGTATAAAAACCAGTTACTTGTTCCGGGTAAAATCTGATGGGAAAATGTTCCGTGTTGATTATCTCGTGAACAAGCTTTTAAGAGTTGGTTATAATTCAACGGCATGACAAGCAGGAACTTGTCTAGTTATGATAACAGCTAATTCGTTATTTTGCGCTCGCTGATAAATGTCAGCATTGCTGCTAATAAAAAGTTGTTTTGTCGCCTGCCCGTTGTGTCGTCTACCGAAACCATCTTTATAATATTCGTCATCCCTCGCTTAGTTAGTGTGCCACGTCAATATAGCCCCCCCCCGTGCGACAACTTTATGCGTTGTTGCTCATTTCAATCCGCTCATAACATCAGGAAAATAAACGGCATCGTTTGGGGTCGTGTTTCGGCATTACTGCGCCGTATCTCCGCTATCTTCCACCAAATCACGTATCATATAACAATCTTTGAAGACTGCAGCGTGACATAAAATCACCTTATGCTAATTTGTAGGCGGTTGGGCACAACACCAACTGACGGACGGTCGGACGGACGGGAACGTGAAACCAGAGCGGCGTAGCGCTTACATTTTTCCGGCGTTATAAACGTTCCGATTGACATTTCTGCGCATGCGCGATATTATACGTAAAATCATCAATGTGCAGCGAAAAACAAAGCATTTATTATATAAATACTACGGGTTGTTCGTTAGGATGTATATAACCTATCAGCAAAGTTATTTGTCGCAAATTAACACGAGATAAACAAGTTTTGAGGCATATTTTGATAGCAAGCGTAAATCACAGGGCCATAATCCGTTACAGTGATTTATTTTTAAAAAACACGTAATATTTTATTGCATTGAACGACTTTTTAAGAAACTCTTCACAGTAATCATCACAGGAAAGTTAACGAACAGCTCATGGCATTTCTACCGAAAATGCTTCGTTGTCTCGCTGGACACTGATGATTTTACATTTATTGCGCATGCGCAGAAACGTCAATCGGAACGTTTTTAACGACCGGAAAATGTAAGCGCGACAGGTGCGGCGCGAATAGGAACAATTTGCACTTTTTGTGAGCGTTATGTAATTGAGGGAAGCGACTCGCGCGCGCCACTCAGCCGAACACAAATGGCTCCTTATCGCCGGCAACCAGCGAAGTTGTGAAGAATTATAATTCGTCACCGTCCTACACGTTAGTCGAACGCCGAGCCCGTCTCGTGCCTCTCTCGGCGTCCAGGTCGCACGTCCCCGTCACCGCAGAAGAGCCGCCATTGTCCGCCGAAAGTATAATTTTGACACCAGATAGCGTCATTATACAGCGACGGAGTTTGTCACCGCCGTGGTGCAGCGCAGGTGCAACGGGGTGGGTGGCTGGGGGGAGGGAGTGTCTGCCACTCCACCTCACCTACCCCACACCCGCGGTTGTCAAGTGACCCCGCGAGCGCTCGACCGATGGCGTCATTGTCAATTCGCCAATATAAATCATTGGAAACATTCAGAAATTCGACGAAGCGGTTTAATGATTGTGTGTCTATATCTGTCGTCGCTGTATGATCCTGTTTGGTGGGTTTCTGAAGGACTCAGAATGCTCGTAGGGCTGCGGGCGGCCGAACCTCTGGAAGACAACATTTACTCTATACGAATCTCCCAAATAAAAAAATTAACATTTTGGACAAATGATCTGAGGTTGTAGCGCATCTATTTCAATATATTATCTTTGCAACAGTTCTTTTATGGGAGAATTCTGATAGAACCCAGGTTCACCTTTATACGTGTTTTCTTTAATTTCCGCAATGTAACTTGAACTTGAACTGCTGCATTTTAAGGTAAATAACTAATTGGCTTCCACCAATTTTCCTTCCCTTATTTCCAAGATATAGGTTCTATGCTACTGGCTTGCAAATGAAAAATACATTGAAATAACATGTCAGCATGGATTAAAAGCAAAAATTAATATTTAGTGCGATGCAGTCGCTGAAATCATTGACTACCCAAGGAAAGACAGAGACAATCAAATGCCTCCGGAAGTATTTTATTATATTTATCTCCACTTTGTTAAGACAGAAAGTAGGTAGTTTTGTAGGAAACAACGTCTTGGGTTCTTTAAAAAAGTACCTTTGAGATAGAGTTAATTATTCAGGTATACTAAGTTAATCATTATTATTATCGATGTTGTTTTTATAAGCGATTATTAGTTATTATTATCAGTTATTATTAGTCGGTACTAATCATTAATAATAATAATTAGTATTAGTATTTAAATGGACGCCTGGCAGGAAACGACCCGTTTACGTTTTAAATGTTATTACAGGATTCGTCAAACCGTTGACTGGAAACACGCCTAGAACAAAAGGTGTTGACGACCACAGAACGATGACGCAACAGGCGACGCGCCGGAAGAATGGATGAATGGATGAATGCCGTCATTAAGAGAAGGAATGTCAATCTACTTATTTAGTTAACAGTGGTTAGAAGACGTTATAAAAACTCAAACGATGATCGTGGCGCTGGACATTAGGAGTGCCTTTATGACTGAAATTGCCCCCACGCTGGCGCCGAGTGTCCTACCATATCTTAATTTTAAAATCCCACTCTCTGTTATCACGGCCATTTTCCAGCCGACAGGAATTAGTTTCATCTATTTTAACAACCGCCGCGGGTGTTAGCACAAACGCCGGGCCCGCCCAGCTCTATAAACGGCGCAATTTCGCCGCCGCCAGATTCGTTGAGGACAGCGATTTGTTACATAATTTATGAAACGCTATTTAAACATCACAAGTTTTCAGTTTTAATGCCGCACCTAATGCTGTAACCTCAATGTTTTACATTATACTACATTTGTGCGAATACACATAGACCCCACTAATCTCTTCGTTCGATGCATACTAAGCGGAATCCGGCTGGCAACTATGTGACGGTTTTGCGGCCAAGTGGGCCCGCGTATGCGAAGAATTAAAGCGAGGCGACAGCGCGCATATTAACAACGTAAACATGTAATCAAAGTGGGGCCCACACGGCCAGCCAATCGTTTCGTCACTCGCTGCGTCAAAATCTAGACGCATCGGCCGCCGTGTTTCGCCGTCGAACAAGTCATTTATCTCCGGTGTCGGTTCGGACCCATTGGCCTAGCCATTCCAACGAAGCGCTGTGCACCCTATTAATTTTTATAAATTATCTGCGCCCGCATAGCGCAGACAGCAACAGCGCGCTGGAAGATTCCCGTAGCGCGCGCCACCGCTCGCCGTCAATCAAACGTACAGGCCACGCCCACACCAAGTGGATAGGCCGCTTTTAGCCACACGGGGCGCCGGTACCAGCGTGTTTGACAGGCGGGCTGATAGGCGAGACTTCTGATTTCACTGTTGGTATTCATCGAGGCCTATTGTTGAACAGAGCAGACGATTGAAATACGCTTCGGTGGCGATACCAACCGCAAACTGGTGTAGCTGCTAAACTAAGAACGCACCATTTGTAGCTGTGACGCTGGTCTCGTAATAACAAATAACCGGCATTGTACATGGCGGGGGCGTGTGTCAATGTGTACATGCTATACGAGCATTCGCACGCGTGCACGCACGTGCACACGCTACCACACACCT
>JAODUO010000199.1:522500-535000 GCA_025642075.2 Ridgeia piscesae | reverse complement strand
TTGCTCATATTTGATATTCTATCGTTGACGTGTGTTTTGTTTACGGCGTAATTGAAAGCAGATAGGGTTGCGTTTCTGAAATAATATGTTTGTAGATGGAGGAGGACTAAAACACGTGCAGACGGCCTTGGGACCAATACACCTGTCCATAGCGATACCCGCGGCGCCAAAACCAAGTCAGGTGTCAATTGCACGAACACACGCACACACACGCACGCGGACACGCAAACATAAAGATACAACGCACACGTATGCACGCAAGGTAGCACGCCGGCAAACAAGCAGGCACGCACGCCAGCCTCACCATACCCAGGGTACGATGGGGCAAAACGCTCAAATAGGTAAGGCACACATTTTTTGAAAGCAATCGCGAATGATCTCCAATATTACCCTGTAGAAACCACGACAACTATTTAATTCGCAATATGATAGATATTTGTGGGAAATATATAATTTCAGAGCAGAAAACACGCGCCAACGTTTGGGCAAGAATGTAAAACATATACATTACGAAGCGATGTTTTATATGTGAAATATATTCATTTAAATAAAAAAGATCAAGATATTGCGAAAAGTCACTGGTGTGCACAATGTGCGTATTGATTTCAAAAGCATCACTCGGGGTGGGATTTGTTAAAAGTTAATCGATAAGCCCGTGCCTAGACCTACATCCCGGCGTGTGACACATATATAGACCCATAGGAACAGCAGTTTGTTAACTTGTTCGCTATGTACCACCCTACCCTACCCCGGGTGACACGAACAGGGAGAGGATCATACACACACGACGTGACTTCGACATTTTACCGAGAAAAACTATACCGTATGTACACCTATCAAATGTACGCATGGAGCCGTGATTGTGAACAACCAGGCTAACATCGTCTGCTTACAACAGATATATGAAAACAATCAGTCGCCTATCTGTGCCGCGGGTCCTTCGCCGTCCCTCGTTGCGGCCAGTTCCCCCGTGTCAGCGTTCACGGTATCACACTTAACGATTCCGTCTCACAGCGCCTCTGAGGTCGCGTCCCTGAGGACCGAAGCACTGAAGAAGTTCTATCATTACTGTCATCGAGAACTGGCGCCGAAATCCGAATATATCGACCCCAAAACCATAAGAATTATTATGAAGTCAGTACGAGGCCCATATTCGACCGAGCCCAGATTCGACTCCAACTCTTGTCCCACTGTCGTGTATAGCTAAAAAGGCGACCAGAGACGACAAGTATGAAGTAGACAGTAGACACAAATACATGTCTGTCACCTATAGCCTAACTAATAATCAGTTGATGGTGCACAACTAGCCTAACAGTAATTACATACAATGACGCGTCCGCGATGGGACGAGGCTATTCACACAGATGCTCAGCTCATAATTGACAAGTCAGAATAACATTCGTTCTACCTAGGCTAACGAGTTTACGGCTTCAACAGAAGCAGAATAATATGTTTCAAAGTTTATCAACGTGCGAAATCTTTAATTCCATGGATGTTGTTCATAAAAATAGTTTAAAATTCTTTGGATTCGCGCGGGCCAAGATCCGGAATCGAATCTGGGCCCGGTCCAATCCAATCTGGGCCCACGAGGCCGATCTGCGCCAAGAGCGGGGTGGCCGATGCAGCCCGTCGGGGATTATAAATATCGACGACAGGGAAACCCGGGCGCCGCCAAATTTGGCCGACGCACCCCGGGGAAGAACACCGCCCACCCAGTCGCCCGGCCCGGCCTTGGGAGTCGCTTTGATCGCGAGGTCGCCGCGCTTCCCCGCGACACGCCGACCGCACGGGTGAGGGGGTTAAAACGTGTAATTACACGTGGTCACGGGGGCGTGGTACCCCCTGCGAGATATGTATTTGGTTGTGTCTCGGCGCCGTCTCTAATTAGCACACAGAGAGCGGGTCTATCTGGACGTATCACGAGGAACTAATACGTCTGATGCAAGGAGGCCGTATTTCGCGGGGGCTCGAGAACTTGCGACGATTAGAACAAAATGAGACATGTGGACTGATTGTGTTGTCCAAAAAGTCAGCCGACGTGCTAATGCTTTACAGTCGAATATAAGTCAATAAATACATTATTTAGCCAACATAAAATATATAAAATCGGTGCTATAAATAGTTGAGTATTTTATATATGCTGGTATAGCAGTCAAAAACACGTCCTGGTTCTTTAGCGGAAAACCATTTATAACGACTCATCTTCAACGATAGGCCATCGATGGAAACTCGTCACAATCAGAAGGTCATTGATGGATACTCGTCACCAACAAAAGGCCGTCGATGGAAACTCGTCACCAACAGAAGGCCTTTAGTGGCAACTCGCATTCAACAACAGGCGATGTATAACAATTATTCGTCATCACCGGAAGGCTGTTTTTGGCTACGGTCAGCCACGACATGTCTTTCAAATGAATCAACCAACGAGAGACCGTCTAAGCAACTCGTCACAAATGGAAGGCAGTATATGACAACTCGTCATCAACGACCGTTCTATGGCGGTCTCATCGTTTGTCACAGGTTCGATATATATATATATATTATATAATTTGTCAGTTCTTATAGCAATACAGTATCATTATAGATATACAAATATGTGGTGTAAATTCATAAAAATGACGTGTAGACACACAGTTTTGTCAAAGTTAACGTGTGTTGTACATCACATTCTAGATTATTTATCAATTGACACGTCACACACAACGTCATTTTTAATTTTGAGGCACTCTAGCTGCGACAATTGTCTATTATAGATCAATTATACCCACGACGTGTCTGTGGACTGGCGTGTCACGTAAGACGTGTAACCGGACCTATTTGTGTGGCGCAGGCGTGTGTGCCAAGTAATCTATACCGTCTGCACGTAACGGGTCATTTCAGAGAGGTCCTGCGTGACAGGTCTTATGACTAGCGGGTCTTTACGCCCGTGGCGATACGCGGCTTGATGTGGATGATCTTAGTTGTGAGGTATCGTTGGGTAGTTACAACACGACTAAAATCATCTGTAGTTTCTCGTCCGTAGTAAACAGCCGCGGCGATAGTCTGCCGATCGACGAGTCATGGCAGCGGCCTCGCATGTGTGGCCGGGACATAAAAGATAAACAGGGGAGATTAACGACTTTCTAATAAGCGGGCTGGGCTCCACGGACGCCGCTCCGAGTCTCCCAGTCCCCGTGCCCCGCGCCCCGACGATGACGGAAGACATCTGGGTGCGTTTAGGCGCCCCGGCGCTGACCCGCGCTTGTCGACCGATCAGCGGGGAGCGTGCGCTGTCGCGGCCTGCTTAGCTCGCGCTCTGACGTGTCAATCGACGCCTGGCGGATAGATGGCTCGCGTGCGGCCTGCTGCAGCGCCCCCGCGCCGCCGCCAAGTCAACTGTGACCCGCGCTAATCGATCCAGCCACGTGAGACGTGACGTCACGGATCTGACGAAGACACTCGTCTTTCCGACGACGCTACGTGGTTTACTGCCGGGGTAGATATTAAAACCATTACTAAGTGGCCTTGTTGGTACTCATTTCCACTAGTTACAGTAGTATTTTCAATTCAATAACTTTATTCCAGACTCAACAGGGCACATACAACAAGTACATGTGACTCTGAGGTCCATATGTTGACGTAGTAGTAGTTACTGTATTACAACAAGTTCTAGTTCCCTATTTGTGGTGAACACCGCCGAATTTCGTAAGGTTTATACAAATTTGTCTATAGACCAGGAATACTTTAAATATTATATATATATATATATATATATATATATATATATATATATATATATATATATATATATATATATATATATATATATATAAAATGACAGTATAATTAGTTTAATCAAACGCCCTGGGGGCTAGTGTTAACCAAAGGTTATTAATCCCCAGTTGTTGTACTCATATCGGGAGAGTGGGCTATCTGAATCTGGTTATTTGGATTTAAGAAATAATGTTATTAAAGGAATGTAGTCTCCCGTAACGAAGATGTTTGTAACAAGATCAAAGAAGCGACATGGATAGGACAGGGCGGGAGTGAAGGGGAAATGAAGGTGAAGTCTGCTCCTTTGGGTATAGGACTATTCCAGAATCACTTCCACTTAGTCCGATCTTGTGCAGGGGCGTGGGAAAGGGCCAACATCAAAGCAATAACTGTCAATAATAAAAAATACAATAGAGCCTGTTTACAAATTGAATGTTTTGTTTAGTATTTTACAATTTCGCAGGCGTACGTAACGAATGTAATCAAATAGGCCTATTGAAAATGCTTGTTAAAGATTCCTTTTAATGATCAGACTTTCAACTAGATGAACATCAAATGAAAACTCGTCAGATGCCACGTCAACACAAACATTTCCCAGATAAATATTTTGAGGCCAATACCTACGCCATTTGAACGTGGGATTTGGCGACTTTACGCACCCCAGGATCCGTCGCACGACCCAAACTGACGCTATAGGCGGCTAGGACTTTATGGCCGGCTATTAAACTATGACGAGACTCCCGTGTTCTTTAACGCGTCAAATGAAACCGCGACGTGCGAAATATTAATTTTATGTTGTCGCTTTCGCAAGTTGGACGTCATCGCTTTGACGTGAGACGTTGTAAATAAAGTTTACGAGCTTACAGTTCTGAAGAAACATTTCAGTTGTGGGGAACTGATATGGACATAAAACATCTGTACATTGTTCATTCGGCTTGGGACACCTGTCGACTCGAGCACACATACCAGGCAAAATACGTCACCACACATTGTATAGGTTTAAATACTTATTTTTGGGGCTGATGTAATCGTCGTGTGCCAAATAGGTATATCAAAATATTTAGATATAGCCAGAGTATATATATATATATATATATATATATATATATATATATATATATATATAATATATATAATATATATATATATATATATATATATACATATATGTATATATATATATATATATATATATATATATATATATTTATATATACATACATACATTCTGGCTATATCAAAAATCTTGCAATACCTATTTGAATACAGTTTACAAAACACGTGGTGTTTCACACACAGCACGACCACGCACGCACGCACGCACGCACGCACCACACATATATATATATATATATATATATATATATTATATATATATATATATATATATATATATATATATATATATATATATATATATATATATATACATACTATAATATATATATATATAATACATACATCGAGGTCTTATTTTGTCAACTCACATTCGGTTTATGTATCAAGCATTATTTCAGTACAATCGAGAGAATCCGGATTCGAAACTTCTTATTGTTAATGCTGTTCTGAATATTGAGCTACTATATTATATATATATATATATATATATATATATATATATATATATATATATATACATATCGTAGAAACGATGTATTTTCGAGTAGCCTATCTACAGTTGAACTGTTATGAGGTAACACCCCATTACGCCGCCGTTCTACAGGAATGATCACATGATTCCCGTCACCACCGATTTGATGGGAAAACATTAAACCTTGACGAAACTCGTGTTCGCTTACACGTCGAGTGAAACCACGGAGTGCGAAATATTAATTCGATGTCGTTTTGTTCGCGACTCGAACGATGTAGTTTTCCACACAAGACACCGCAAACATTAAACATGTTTTATGATCCTAAATTTGTAGGAACTGCGCGCATTTGGGAAACGATATCGTCATTAAACGCATCCGTAATTCAAACTTGAACACCCACCGAGTGTAAGTTTCGCGAGAGCATAACACCACACGTCCGGCCATTAAACTTGCACTCTCGTTTAATTGCGCTAGAAAAATGTAAAACATTAAGATGTCTGATACAATATCTCTTATCAAGTATGCATGAACGGATATAATTTCGATGTTTATATGATTATAGGTTATTTTCTGACTAAACATATGGCCGATAATGAGCATATATATGTAATATTATATTCCAAGTTCATAAGTTTAACGATTTAGATATTAAATAATGTTGGACTATCAACAGGGCAACAGCTAACAACGACGGCGACGGCGACGGCGACGGCGACGGCGACGGCGACGGCGACGGCGACGGCGACGGCGACGGCGACGGCGACGGCGACGGCGACGGCGACGGCGACGGCGACGGCGACGGCGACGGCGACGGCGACGGCGACGGCACGGCCACGGCCACGGCCACGGCCACGGCCACGGCCACGGCCACGGCCACGGCCACGGCCACGGCGACGGCGACGGCGACGGCGACGGCGACGGCGACGGCGACGGCGACGGCGACGGCGACGGCGACGGCGACGGCGACGGCGACGGCGACGGCGACGGCGACGGCGACGGCGACGGCGACGGCGACGGCGACGGCGACGGCGACGGCGACGGCGACGGCGACGGCGACGACAGCAACAATATTCTTTCGTGACAGGTGTAATGACGATGACGACGATATCATTTTAATAATAACTAATAATCATGAAAATGTACCGTAAGTGACCATGTATATATTGATAATGTTGTTATTGTTGATGTACGCATTAATAGTACGCATACGCGCGTGCACACACTCACACACACACGCTGGCTGGCTGGCTGACTGACTGACTGACTGACTGACTGACTGACTGACTGACTGACTGACTGACTGACTGACTGACTGACTGACTGACTGACTGACTGACTGACTGACTGACTGACTGACTGACTGACTGACTGACTCACTCACTCACTCACTCACTCACTCACTGACTCACTGACTCACTCACTGACTCACTCACTGACTCACTCACTGACTCAATCACTGACTCACTAACTCACTGACTCACTGACTTGACTCACTTGACTCACTTGACTCACTGACTTGACTCACTTGACTCACTGACTCACTGACTCACTGACTCACTGACTTGACTCACTTGACTCACTGACTTGACTCACTTGACTCACTGACTCACCGACTCACTGACTCACTGACTTGACTCACTTGACTCACTGACTCACCGATTCGTTGACTCATTGACTCACACACCCATATACACACATACGCACGCATGCACGCACGCACGTACACCCATACAGTCGTTATATAAGAAATCTCCCAGTATGACATTGTATAGCTTACATTTACCGCTCACCGAAATAAAGGGATCTAAGTGACGGGATGCGTTACACACACGACTATCTGTATATTAATGGCGGTGTTTTCGTGTTTGCTTAGCTGTTCCTGTTAGCGTCTAAATCCGTCCTACCGGTGATTAATGGGTAGGCCAGCAGAAATTACGCGGCCGTGAAATCTGCAGAGCTGACACTGCAGTGATAAGGAAGACATCTAACTGGTCCTTCAGATTGGCCGACACGTTGTCGTTAATTATCAATACAAATGGACGCACTCGATCTTTGCCATATCTAGTCCGCTATTATTCAGAAGCTCAACGACGGCAGTTGCTCACACATTGGATATGGGGCGCTTGGAACTTTTCTTTGATTCCAACTGCTGCACTTGGAATCAAAGAACAGTTCCAAGCGAACTTATATAATTGTAGAAAGTATAGCAATTGTTGTAGGATGCGATGTGTTCCGTAGGTACAATAATTAATAGAGGTCGCACGCCAGATGTGAAGGAGTTTGGTAATTATTTAACGGGCGTTCGGTGGATCTGAACAAATCTCCGTCGCCGAAATATAGTGTCCTCTAAACCCATGATGACATATATGTCATAATATACAGCACATATAATGTCATTACACATTTTGTGGTATTCGTATTCATATGTTTTGTTGGCGAAACGTCGTGAAACATGTGATGTGTGTTCAATGCAAACGACATCTTCCGAGATGTAATGCAATTGGTCATATATAATTGTAAAATCGGCCCTACTTTATCAACCATATTTAATGATAAAATGTAACTTGTCCTTTGTACATGATTATTATATATATATATATATATATATATATATATATATATATATATATATATATATATATATATATATAAACTGAGATATGCTTCTACACGCGATAGATTTATATTTGATATATTCTTGAGCTACTCTGAGTAAGGTTTTTTAAATCGTTGCGCAACGACATGACGTATTTGACTTGGAGACACAATTAGACATATCACGTCAGACAACAACTGTCTCAAAGTAACCAGATATGTCACGGTAACGGCGCGAGTCACAGGTTCAATATTTAAACACATCCACCCGACTCGTCCAAGTGATCACTCGCCATTTTGTCATCTTCTGTTTGGCTGGTCACTTCCGGTGTGAAATGGATCCCGTGGTAAACGGACCACCGATTCATTTACGACAGCGATGCTGTGATGTTGTATATGATCCCCCTTGTGTAAACGGAACTATTAATTTTTCACGATCTGACAATTAGCTACGTGGGTGTTTTACTGATTACTAAATATTTAAAATGGCACAACACACAATCCATTTCTTTTCACAAAACCTTGTTACTCTCGGTAAAATAATCAAATGGCAATTTTTTTATTTCTACCCGTAACGGTCGAACAAGAAATTTGCGTTTCTTAGTTATTTGGTTCCTTGTTAAAATATAACAGAGGGTATAAAATATAACGGAGGATATAAAATATAACTTAAGTAGTAAATGTAACTTTATATTATATATATATATATATATATATATATATATATATATATATTTATATATATATATATACACACACACAATTATATATGATTTAAATGACATTATGCTTCCTTTGACATTCTTCACTAGAGTGTGCTACTTGCTACAGTTTTGACAAATGATCGCCATAGTGCTGTAAATCTTCAGTATTGGATTATTTGTATATATTCACTGAAAGGATTTATCGATATATATATATATATATATATATATATATATATATATATATATATATATATATATATATATTATAAACTGCTATTTTATTCTGAAACAGGTTACATTATATGTTGTATTAAAATTACGCATATGCTATTGTGCATTGCATAAGTGTATAGATACTATACATAAATTAATACATATTTTGTTTCGAAATACCTCATATTTGTCAAGATTCTGTTTATGGGGCCAATCAGTTGTTCGGAACGTAAAGCGTATAACAAATCCTTAAAACGTAATTTAGCAATTGCTGAAACCAAGCGCGCGCCTCAATTACTACGGGAAAAAGTAAAAAAAAACCTTTACGTCGTGGACCAGTCATTTTTGAAAACGTTTTAGTTATTTTTGTTTATCATACGTACATACGTACATACGTACATACGTACATACGTACATACGTACATACGTACATACGTACATACGTACATACGTACATACGTACATACGTACGTACATACGTACATACGTACATACGTACATACGTACATACGTACATACGTACATACGTGCATACGTGCATACGTGCGTACATACATACGTACGTACATACATACATACATACATACATACATACATACATACATACATACATACATACATACATACATACATACATACATACATACATACATACATACATACATACATACATACATATGATAGCATACATACATACACAACATACATACACACGCAACATACACAGGAAGACCGCGTCAACTATAGGAACGCAGCAACAACTCTGGTGATGAAGAATATTAAAAGGAAACATGGCGGTCTCTTGCACAGTGTCGTCACCGCTAAATGGAAGTTCATCATTAACTTCCCACATCTGTGTGAGAAAGATGCAACTTTACCATGAGAATGTCTCTAGCAGACGTTAGAAGGATTTTATATAGTCCATGAAAGACTTCGTTGTCTTTAATGATGTGGTGGAACGACTCATATTTGGCGTCGGTCTGTACCAAAACCAAACTTTCGCGTTATATAGTTTATTTAGCTCATTGTACTCGTTCACTTGAGTCTACTGATTTAGTTAAATATGGGATCCCCTGGTGATCGTCTCGCACTGCAGAGAATCAAAGACACACGCACGCACATACACCACACACACACACACACACACACTCACACACATATATATATATATATATATATATATATTACTATATTAAATATTTCATTATATATCATAATAATACATAATATATATATATATATATATATATATATATATATATATATAATTATATACATATATATATATATATACATGAATATACATATATTATATATATATATATATATATATATATATATATATATATCCAGTTTTCACTGTCTTAATAATGTATAATTATTGTCGACGGGAGAATATGAAACGCCACCTCTATTCACAACTTCACACCAGTGTTGTTGTTGTTGTTGTTGTTGTTGTTGATGATGATGATGATGATGATGATGATGATGATGATGATGTTTCCACGATATGTTCGCTGTGGAAGGCTTGGCACTCGTTAGCGTGTATGGGTGTGTACTATGTATGTCGGTGTATGTGATCTATGTGCATGTGTGTGCGTGCCAACCAAAAACATACGTAATTTCACTAATATATTATATATAAAATTATACGCATCTGACGTCACTATAGATAACATATAATGTTCCGGGACATTAAAGACAGGCCGTTATTTAACAATGACTCGTTAATAATAATAAACCCGCCAACACCAGTCGTTTTTAAACACCTACTCGTTAAATGGATAGCTATTCAATAAAATATTATTGGAATTATAATCAAAACATTACATGTGTAAAGACACTCCATTTCACTACACGTCACGGGACAGGTGGGTCTGTCACAACACACTTTGATGTTCGGCAAGTTCGCGTGATGCTCATAGTCAAGACGATCGTTATAGCCAACGTTCTGCTATAATAACTGCTACCTCTGGCAATTCCGGGTATAATGGGACAGACAACCGTGCTGTAAACTAACACAAACTAAGATAAACTCCTGCAACAAATCACGAGAGTCGTCCGCTCACATACGTCACAGGTGTTGACATAAACCTACGCGTGTTCTTCCTCCAATGTGTGTCGATGGTGTCTATTCGGGCATATTTCGACCACGGATTTACGACGCGCTGTGAGCAGACGGTTTGATTTGCGATGGCCGTGTCCGGATGATGGATACGTGTTTAGAATCGGCGTATCTGGCGATGATCTCCACGGGCCTGCTTCTCTCGTCCAACCGGTGTGCTACAGACGTCACTGCGCATGTCTCGTCATCGAGCAACGAGCAACGTCACCGCGCTTACGTCATCAATCGTCGCTCATCAATGGGACATCTTCTGCAGGCCGCTTCCGGTCGCCTCTTCCTGGACGACTGTCGAATTTCTTTGCCGTCTAATTAATTCGTAGCCAGGGCCACCATTTGCCGCGGCGGTTTCGCTAAATCGACGCGAGCGACGAGCGTCGGATTCCGCATCACGCAAGCCGCGTCGAGGGAGCACAATTTCAAAAAGATAACCTTGATGGACACAGCAGATGCGTCGGATCAGTTATGGGATATTTGCATGTCGCCGAGACGGAGCTGCAAAGTCTACAAATTAAACATGCGCAGCCGTGTAATCTTTCGGGATCATTTCCTTCCGTTCGGCCGCTGCCTGCGCGCCCGATAATTCGACGTTATATTTACAGCACCTCGTTAGGTTGGCCGAGGCGCGGGCAAGTGACGGCGCCACAATGCCAGTTCTGACAGCCCCGAGTCGACGGGGCTCAGAACGCGCTGATCGGCCCCGATCGGACGTAAGACAGGTATCTAACTTGTCCCGAGCCAACCCGTGGCGTAATACGCACGCGTCGAGCGCCGGAACAGAAAAAACAACGCTACTTAATCGGAATTGTAATTGCGGAGCTCACGATGATGACTAAGAACAAATCTGGACTGTACGGACGGGATGAACGACACCTGTACGCACGTACGCACGCCCTATACATACACACCCGACCGCGAATCTGGGCGCATGCACGGGATGAGGTTACGCAGAAAAAACGTTGGCGCCAATTCGCGAATCATCGCGTATATCAGATATAAGTATGATCAATATTAGATGAGGCGCCCGGGGTGAATTGCTTTCAACTGTACAGGTGTAACCGGACACGGTCCTGAAACCTGAGGCAAGGACGGTTGTGTCATAGGTCACATATATGCTCTGCGGCGATCTTCGGCAAAGACAATACCGGAAATGAAAAGCGCTGGAAGACGTTTTGGCGGGAACTTTCTCTAGTAGCTAGTCACCATTGACTGACACACAATTCCCGGACTTTCCTCCGATTGACGGAGTGGTTGACTCACTGACCGACTAACTAAATAAACAATTAACAAACACATTAACGAAATTCCGAACAAACTAATTCGGTCAGTCATGCGCATATATAAGCTATGCACATGCATCAAGTGAATAACAGATACCTCCTATATAATATACTTATCAAAATATGAAAAACACAGATGACCTCATCAGGAGAGATCCACTGACCAATGTCTGTTCAACTGATTAACGAAACGACTTGTCACTGTCGTCTGATGAACGTCGACGTCTCTCAACGCTTA
>JAODUO010000199.1:505000-515000 GCA_025642075.2 Ridgeia piscesae | reverse complement strand
GTGTGCGTGTGTAGACGTTGGCATGTCGGCCGTGCGTGGTCCAGAATATGTCTAACCGGACGTGGACGCGTCGTGGTTATTTTAGTAGAAAAGTTGCTTTATTATTACCCCATAGCTGCTCTGGTTGTAGACCGACATGTGGCCGCAGAGGTCGGGTGTTGCTGATTGTATATGGGCAGTTTGAACCACCAAACTCAATGTAGGTTATGTTTAGAAAATATTACACTTGTAAGCCATTACTTAATTCATTTTACACACATAGCTTAGTTGTGGGTTGTTCTTAAGCGCGATACATCTGTGATTAATTACTACGCGCATGACCCTATGATTGTATGTAACTGTTACACACTTGCTGTGATTGTGTCTTCGTTACAGTCGTGGATGTATCATGGTTCCACACAGTGCATTACAGTTGTGATTCATTGTTACGAATATGGGGTTACATTTGTGATTCTTTGTTACGAACATGGGGTTACATTTGTGATTCGTTGTTACGAACATGGCGTTACAGTTGTGTTCAATGTTGGACAAATGGTTTTATAGTTGTGACAATTGATTACACAGTGTGTGTTACAGTTCTGATTCATTTGTTACAGTAACACATACATAGCCATGGTTGAGTTTTACACATACAACATTCATTGTTACATATGTGATGTTACAGTTCGCGATTAGAATTCGTTGTTGCATACACTTCGTTGATTGATTGAATTTATTTAGTACAAAATATACACATGCAAATAAATGTATTTAGATGTAAAAAACAAACAGCGAAATAGAGAGAGACAGAGAAACGGTGACTGCCGAATGATGCACAGAACAAAGCGCATCACGCATCGCAGCGTTGGCGTCTTGGCGACAGTTGGCCTCGCGGACACGGGACTCAGAAACGAATAATTCGCAGCAACGCGATCGCCACTTGAGCGCCGAACAATGAAGATATATGAAGCGACAATCCGCGCACATCGACCCCGCATCAGCGCCGTTATAAACGCGAGCGTTATAATGTAATGCACGTTTGATCGGCGGCGCCTGAATATGACGGATCCGCTTCGATTACATTATGACCCACAGGCGGTCGTGTCGCCGATCGCCCGGGTTAATATGCAATATATTGACCCCATCGCCAGCGGTTGACCCGCGCGCCGAGCCATCAGTTATAAAGAAGCCTAAAGCCGGGTCGCGGCACGGATTAATTGAATGATTCTAACGCGGCTTACGGGTTCGTAAGCAATCACAAAGAAGCTCAAAGCGGCTACATTTGTCACGCCGATGAAACAGACATGACAACATGGTGACGGGTTATCTTGTGCGACAAGGACCGGCGGCGAGATCTCGACCCGCGGAGACCGCGACACGAAACGGAGGACTGGGATCAATGCGTCATCCAGCCCGTTACTGCGTCGACGGATACAGCAACGCGGGAATCTTCTTTCCTTGCGGGATGGGGGCCACGCCACTCAAATGTCTCCTCTTCTTCCATTGCAAGGCCTTTCCTGCTCCCTTCTCTTCTGCAAAGGCCACCCATTGGTGGATGTTCCTCCTCTCAGATATCCCTTCAAGGTGTCTACCCATCTGAGCCTTGGTCGTCTCTTTCTTCATCTACCGCCCGCTTCTTCTTGCCATGCTCGTTTCGGCTGTCTTTTAACGTCTTTTATCGCTCATTCTTTGTACACACAACGCTGGAATCACTGTACAATAAATGCGAAATTACACCAGACATCAACGTTATATAATTATAATGACTTTTCTATATTAGTGTTGAGTCAATGTTGAGAAAATGTAGATGGTCACTGCCGACTGACGCACAGAACAAGGCACATCACGCAGGCTGCCGTCCTGGCGACATTTAACTAAAGTTTGATGCAATCCACGAGCATTGGCATCGACCAGGCATTTTTGTTATAGTATCCTCCTTAGTATCCGCTTTACTATCCTCATTAGTATCTGTCTGTCTTCCTTAGTAGGAGAACCGTGATTCTAGTTCGACACTGAACGTTGTGTTATAATCAAAAACAGCCTTCTTGTGGCTACTGATGTCTCCGCTCAGTACGTCCTGACTATACAAAAGAGAACTCGCAAACAATTGTATCTTCGTAATTCCATCATATTACCATATCGTCTTTCAACTCCAACAACCTCCAACGTATCTCTCGCACGTTCAGTTCTACCACACCCACTAATGCCATGGGTGTCAGTGGGTGACGAGGAGGACGCGCCTCGACACTTTTCAGCCTGAGGGAGACAGCATAGGAATTGTCCCCCACCACGTTTTCAGTTAAGAAATACACATTTGCAGGAATACAGCGAGACTGACCACTCTCCTACATAGGTCTAGTAGTGAAATTGATAAACTCGTATATAAAGTTCCAACTACCCAGTGGAAAATCACTAGATAAATTGGTTGGTTGGCCGCAGCGCGCAACTTGATCTTAGTCCAGTAAATATAGTCATCAAACCGGGCTCTATCATTTTGCACCCTTGTGTTGATATTATTAATAGGCACTAGCCACCAAGTACATTATAGATGATTAATTCTTGGTTGTCCTGTCACCCATTGGGCTGCATCCTGCTGGATTTATATCGCCTAGACAGAACTAGTGGATTCCTGCACCTTGTCTAATTTGATCCCATTTGAGTGATGAATAATTTCTTTGCCAAAAGGTGGGATTGGGAAGTTCTATACAGGCACCCTTTTAACCCCTGCATCCTGTCACTCTCAAAACTGTCAGTTATTGGGACGGGTCATGGCCCTTATTCAAGTACATATAGCCAACATAGATATTTTAAATAGCATATCATAAAGGCCTTTGTTTATTTTAGCACCAGACCAACAATATATTATTTTTCAATATTTACTAAAAGATTATATGTAGTTCATGTCATTTAATTTGTGTATAATATATATAATATATATATATATATATATATATATATATATATATATATATATATATATATATATATATATATATATGTATATATATAAAATATTATATATATATATATATATATATATATATATATATATATATATATATTGGTTCCGCGTCCCCCACTTTTAAACCCGGATCGACGCCCCTGACAAGTGCCACCACTTTTAAGCCACACACCCTCCTAAAGCACCAGGAGAGGAGACCACGCAGAGACGTATGTGCCGTAGTGAGACACCTCGAGGACACCCGTCGTCCCGAGGGAAGCAGTCGGAAGGCGGTGGGCCGTGACGCGGGTCAGCCAGACCAAGAGTGAAGCAAAAGAACCAGAAACATTTCCGAACGAATTCTGGAAATGGACTGTGAATACGAAGGTGTTTAATGAGGCGAGTCTACCTGGGTCTTAAGTAATGATGATGAAGATTGAAGACGTGACAGAATATAAAAACAATTCAGCTGGCATTTGTTTGTATTAAGCACCTACGCACGCACGCACGCACGCACGCACGCACGCACGCACGCACGCACGCACGCACGCACGCACGGACGCACGCACGCACGCACGCACGCACACACTCGCAGTTGGTCATTATAAGTACCGTGACTATTTTCCTTCGTTGTCCGCTGGACTTCGCTGTCGTATTTCAAATTAATCCAAACAGACTTCGTTCGCACTGTAAACGTGTACGGTAATGACGCAAGTTGACAGTGACGTAACTTCCGTGGATACTGCGGGTTTCCGCTGCAACGCCCGCCGTGCGTCGCCACTGTTCAAACAATCTAAAACAGAGCTATATACAGTGTGTAAGAACTTCTGAAAGCATTTGTGTAGTGTTGAGTTAATAAGAGTGCATTGGTTTGTCGTGAACACGTCTGCAAGTTGGTTAAACAGAAGCGTATTGACTCTTCAGTTGGCACAGATTAATTGTATAATGTCACATGTAGCAGATCTTGGTCGTAGTTTCTCATGACTTGCCACACATATACAGTATGTTGGTGCACTCTTGACGCCTTACTATTATTATTACTACTACAACGAACGAATTCCGATACAAGTGCATTTTCAATAAAATGAGTCCGCCGATATGAACAAATGTAATATTGTAACATTACGTACACTATTAACATGTTTTATTATTTGTTCTTCTGGTGTTTGACGGTGGTCTAAATGGAGGCAGGTCTGTGTGAGCATACGTGGTGTGTAAGCTGGTTGGTTAGGCAGACATGCATACGGACGGACGGACGGACGGACGGACGGACGGACGGACGGACGGACGGACGGACGGACGGACGGACGGACGGACGGACGGACGGACGGACGGACGGACGGACGGACGGACGGACGGACGGACGGACGGACGGACGGACGGACGGACGGACGGACGGTGCCATGTAGACTGAGAGTTACGTAGACAGAGAGAAGACAGTTGAGACGCGTGCGAGGACGGCACGGCACGGCACGGCACGGCACGGCACGGCACGGCACGGCACGGCACGGCACGGCACGGCACGGCACGCCTGTCTGTGATGTGGTCCACAGTCGCCTCGTCGTCCGCTAATGCATTCCGATCATAAGACGCGCTTATTGAAACACGCTACTTTAGACTCGTTCACATGTGACTGAGACGAGTTATGAAATGGAAATTCGCTCCCCGGACGCTGCGCCGAATTCATTGCGAGCATATTATATAAAATTGAATGCAAATCTGGCGAGTCTGCAGTCGCCGGCAGGCGCGCGCATCGCTGCTCCGCAAATTCACTTTCAGCTCTAAATATACTCGCGCGCCGCCTAAGTGGCCGCGATCAAATATTCAATGTGTTACCAAACACGCATTTATCAATGTCGTTCCTCATATTAGTTGCAACTCAGTTACGATCGGTCGAAACGGAATTAATTTTGCGTTGAGCATTCTCCTGGGCAGACCAGACCGGTGGACGAGCGGAGTGCTGAGTGACATCAATATGACGGACGTGGACAAATTGTCGCGCTAGCTTCAGTCTATTCAAACCCCTGTCGATATCCCCGGACCATATCCACATGGTGTATGAAAAAGAACGATTCTTATCACGTGATAAACTTCCATTTTGTACAAGCTCGGTCCGAAAATATATCATCAGTAATAAAGATAAATACATTCTTAAGACATGTGGTTGATGTGCATTGACATTAAATACTCTGAACATTTGCTTGGACATTTAGTTTCTAAAGCGCGGGCACATTCTTAATGTTTAGGGGCTAGATTCGCCTGTGTGCAATTCCTAGGCCTTGGTTCTACGTTCAACCTCAGTCAGAGGAGTTTTCTTCTCGAGCCCTGCTATAACTGTGGAAAGACATAAAAACCGAAACCAGTGTCTGGGAGACAGTCTAACATTCGCGCGGAACTGCAATAGATCTGAATCGGATGATAGTGTTACTCTCGAATTTGCCATGGTTTTTCGTTTTTTACATCATATGAACGATATGGCGAAATTCATATGATATACACACATATTTCACAAACACAAACATTGTATTGAATAGTTTATTCCTTCAAATCAGCCACACGGGCACGAACGCACGCACGCACGCACGCACCCACGCGCGCACACATGCACACACATTCGCACAGTATTACAATGCATAATATTGTGTAAAATGTTAAACATTTTCCTAACTGGTATACACATAAAGAAAATATTTTCAATTTCCTGTAAAGTCCTATCAAACGTTCGCGTTAGCAAATGATGTACACTTATATACAGCATGTGGCCCATACATGTGAACTACCACGTCATAACACAGCAGGTGGCCGCGTACGCATTACCAAACAACGTACACATATACACCGGGTGGCCGTGCACACCTTATGTATTACGATGTGCACGTTCATGCAGTAGCTGGATGCGTACAGTTTACCAATACAATGATACGCTTATTTACATCAGGTGGCCACGTACGCCATAGGTAGTGTCCATTGCTAGCTAACCGTACACATGTACATACAGCAAGTGTACGAATTCATTAACTGTTTACGCACGTATAGATCAGACGTTTGCGTACACATGTAAAATGATGCGTACTTATACACAGGAGATAGGTACGTACACTGTACCTATGCACACTTATATACATCAGATGACTGCGTACGCACAATCTATAACAATGTCCACTGTCTAACGGTGTACATTTACATACAACTGGTGGTCACGTATACGTCAGTTCACGATGTTCGCTTGTGCATACGTGACCGCAAACACGTACGACATACACTAATTGTACCGCGGATGGTCACAATGTACTTGGGACTTCTCTGCGTCCTGCAGTTCTCCTGTAGCCGGCCTTCGAGTAGCGGCGTATACCCTGTGAGGCGACCGTCGACGTCAGTAGTCCACGGGGCGTCTCCTGGACGTTTGCGGACGGGAGTCGTCACCTGGAAATTAGATATACCGTTGAACGACGCTGCGACACCCCGCGGCGGCGATGCAGATGCGCAATTTGTCGACCGACAGACCGACTTTATTTTTTCGTCCATAAACCGAAATGCATGAAATATTAAAAGACGGACGTGTGACGGACGGACGGACGGACGGACGGACGGACGGACGGACGGACGGACGGACGGACGGACGGACGGACGGACGGACGGACGGACGGACGGACGGACGGACGGACGGACGGACGGACGGACGGACGGACGGACGGACGGACGGACGGACGGACGGACGGACGGACGGACGGACGGACGGACGGACGGACGGACGGACGGACGGACGGACGGACGGACGGACGGACGGACGGACGGACGAAGCACACGACAAAGGACACAAACATACAGCAATAACAGATGAAACCGACAGACTGACAATGATCGTACGACATCGGCTCGACCTACGCGCACCTCGAGTTATTACCATCGTAGGCATGCGCCGGTCGCCATTCGTAAGTATAACAGGGCCGCGTCGACCAGGCGCACTCGCATTCGGACGACGCCTAGGGGAACATATTTCACCGGCCTCTCCCTCGAGCACATAGACAACGACGGACGCACCGAGGCCGTCGTCTGCCAGCGGCACGGCACGGCACTCGCCGGCAGGATCTACGGCGGCAGGGAGGTGGGGAGACGGGCGTCCGGTGTGGAAGTGTCCGGCTATACAGCAGCCATACGACAACACCGGGTCAAAACGTAACAGGTCGAACGACGGATGCGAACGTTTACACCTGTTGTTACCGAATGTTTGTCTCCGTCGATCCGCGCGAGAAACAACTAGCTACAGCAGCGAGTTTGCATATATACATATATATATATATATATATATATATAATATATATATATATATATATATATATATATATATATATATATATATATATATATATATATATATATATATATATATATATATATATATATATAATCCCATACATGTGTAGTGGGCTGCACGAACATAGATCTGTAGTTATTTTAAAAGATGCATCAGCGAACAAATAGTATACATATAAATGCTACCAATGCGGTCCTTGTGCGTGTTCTTATAACATTCTAAGAATCCGATCTCACCCAGTCTTGCACACTGGCAAAGATGTTCACATTTCTCACTGACGACATCACCAACCAGCCCAATACCATCAACTTAAGGAAATGTCAGAACTTCGACCGAAATCACAAACAAACAATGACTACGTTGCTACCACAGTTCACGGAAACATCCGTTGTTTCTCTACGCGAAGTGACGCTACCGGTCGACCCAATGCGCGTATCAGATAATCGTGTGTTCTTTGGAGTATGAATTTTGAGTTGATTAGATGTGAGCGTGGACGTGAGCGCCATACATAGGCCGGGACGTGTAGGACGACACCGCGGCCACGGCCACGCCGCCAGTAATGCTATTTCCTCTTCGCCGCCGCCTTCTTAATTCACCTTCAACCCGCTAATGACGTGACTACGCTCGGTAACATGCACTGCAGTCACACTGCATACACACACACATGGCTTAATCGCTGCGTGCGTGCGCGCGCGCGTGTATGTGTGCGTGCGTTCGGATGTATGTGCGCGTGACACCGTTGGATATGTGCGTGGATATGTGCGTATACGTAGCATACACACACGAATGCGCGCGCACGCACGCACGCACTCAACTCAAGATGCGATCTTCAACATATTTTCCTCCAACAATTTCCCAGCGTTATTTAATGACGCTGACCAATGTCACTGATGACCGAAGGGAGATACAGCGAGTTATTGGCGTCACTCGCTCTCCAATACTCGTCTGGCATGAACTGACAAGCCTCTGTCAGTCGCTAATAAATAATAAACTTCCTTATATTGTTGCAAGTCGTGTTTTATCGGCTTTGCCACGCTCTATATAGCGATCCGATATTAGGTTACGTCCTTTCATGGCGGAACGGCCTTTAATGTAGCGTTTATGATTACTTTTGAGAAGCGGAAAGAAGGTTAACATTGATTTTAGGGAGTGTCGCGACGCGCATGGCCGGGAGCCGCGGAGGTCACAGCGCTACGGACCTAGTTCCCGTTCTCATTTCTCAAACTAGCCGTCTGTGTGCAGAATTCGGTAATTTTAGTCAATGACAACGGAACTGAAGCGATTGCAGTGGTAGACATGATATGATGGCCGCTGACCTTCACGGAACATGCTCAGGGAAGCGGAAGCGGAAACGGAAGGCATTCAGATGCGGATTTTGATTTCGCCAAAACACGTGTCGGTGCATTAATATTTCGTATGAATAACAATAATCGATGTTGCTCTAAACGAGTGGCGTAATTAGCGCCGGGGGGGGGGATTGTGGTATGGTTCCTTTGGCTCTGGAAATATATATATTATTAATGTATTGCGTCATGGCTAACTGATCACGTTTTTACATGCTCGAATATTAGCCACCGTTTCCGACACGTTCTGACAATGGTGTGACGAAACTGTGGTCTGCGAAATGTGTTTAGTGTGTTACAAATGAATACATTTATTACAGCTGCTAATAAACAGTATTTATATTTATCTACATATAATTTTATATATTTATATATATATATATATATATATATATATATATATATATATATATATATATCTGTGATCCAATACTTGGATTTATAATTATCACAGCCAAGTTTATTGTAAATAGAAAGAATTACTAGTAACATGGTTTGTTCGTCACGTGGTCTTATTGTTTGTATATATATATATATATATATATATATATATACAAATATATACATACATACATACATACATGCATACATACAACATACACACATATATATATATATATATATATATATATATATATATATATCACAGCTGTATATTTGCGACACTGAATAATAATTATTATACAAAAGAGAACAATTCATACTCTAGTCGTTTTTAGCCTTGGAACAACTATTACAAAGGGAGTTTCTGCAGCGGCTTAAATGAATGTTTGGTAGGTAGCTATAATTTAGTTTTTAATTTAGTTTAGGTTGTTAACAATTTATTATTGCTAAATGCGTCATATAAGAATTCGTTGTAAAAAACACGTCTTTGTTATGTTATGTTATGTTATGTTATGTTATGTTACGTTATTACGTTACGTTACGTTACGTTATGTTATGTTATGTTATGTTACGTTGTTATGTTATGTTATGTTATGTTATCTTACGGACATCGTCGAACTAACATGTGACAACTACACGAAGGCAAAGGTTTGGCAATGGACGCAGCAAGCAAAGCACAATCTTGTGCGACGCTGAAGCAAAGCACAATCTTGTGTGACGCTGAAGCAAAGCACAATCTTGTGTGACGCTGAAGCAAAGCACAATCTTGTGTGACGCTGAAGCAAAGCACAATCTTGTGTGACGCTGAAGCAAAGCACAATCTTGTGTGACGCTGAAGCAAAGCACAATCTTGTGTGACGCTGAAGCAAAGCACAATCTTGTGTGACGCTGAAGCAAAGCACAATCTTGTGTGACGCTGAAGCAAAGCACAATCTTGTGTGACGCTGAAGCAAAGCACAATCTTGTGTGACGCTGAAGCAAAGCACAATCTTGTGTGACGCTGAAGCAAAGCACAATCTTGTGTGACGCTGAAGCAAA
>JAODUO010000199.1:360000-500000 GCA_025642075.2 Ridgeia piscesae | reverse complement strand
AATCTAAGATGACTATTCAATCAAGAACAACGAAAGACAACTAGTACCAGTAGTTGGTATGGCTCTAACTGCTGCGATGTCCACTCCATCACCTTGGTATAGCTCTAACTATTGCCCTGTCCACTCCATCACCTTGGTATGGCTCTAACTGCTGCAATGTCCACTCCATCACCTTGGTATAGCTCTAACTATTGCCCTGTCCACTCCATCACCTTGGCATAGCTCTAACTATTGCCCTGTCCACTCCATCACCTTGGTATGGCTCTAACTGCTGCAATGTCCACTCCATCACCTTGGTATGGCTCTAAGTATTGCCCTGTCCACTTCATCACCTTGGTATAGCTCTAACTATTGCCCTGTCCACTCCATCACCTTGGTATGGATCTAACTGCTGCAATGTCCATTCCATCACCTTGGTATGGCTCTAAGTATTGCCCTGTCCACTCCATCACCTTGGTATAGCTCTAACTATTGCCTTGTACACTCCATCACCTTGGTATGGCTCTAACTGCTGCAATGTCCACTCCATCACCTTGGTGTAGCTCTAACTGCTGCCCTGTCCATTCCATCACCTTGGTATGGCTCTAACTGCTGCAATGTCCACTCCATCACCTTGGTGTAGCTCTAACTGCTGCCATGTCCACTACATCACCTTGGTATGGCTCTAACTGCTGCCATGTCCACTCCATCACCTTGGTATGGCTCTAACTGCTGCCATGTCCACTACATCACATTGGTATAGCACTAAATATTGCCCTGTCCACTCCATCACCTTGGTATAGCTCTAACTGCTGCCATGTCCACTCCATCACCTTGGTATGGCTCTAACTGCTGCCATGTCCACTACATCACATTGGTATAGCACTAAATATTGCCCTGTCCACTCCATCACCTTGGTATAGCTCTAACTGCTGCCATGTCCACTCCATCACCTTGGTATGGCTCTAACTGCTGCAATGTCCACGCCATCACCTTGGTATGGCTCTAACTGCTGCCATGTCCACTCCATCACCTTGGTATGGCTCTAACTGCTGCCATGTCCACTCCATCACCTTGGTATAGCTCAAACTGCTGCCATGTTCCACTCCACCACCTTGGTATAGCACTAATTATTGCCCTGTCCACTCCATCACCTTGGTATGGCTCTAACTGCTGCCATGTCCACTCCATCACCTTGTTATGGCTCTAACTGCTGCCATGTCCACTCCATCACCTTGGTAAGGCTTTAACTGCTGCCATGTCCACTCCATCACCTTGGTATGGCTCTAACTGCTGCAATGTCAACTCCATCACCTTGGTATACCTCTAACTATTGCCCTGTCCACTCCATCACCTTGGTATAGCTCTAACTGCTGCAATGTCCACTCCATCACCTTGGTATGGCTCTAACTATTGCCCTGTCCACTACATCACCTTGGTATGGCTCTAACTGCTGCAATGTCCACTCCATCACCTTGGTATGGCTCTAACTGCTGCTATGTCCACTCCATCACCTTGGTATGGCTCTAACTATTGCCCTGTCAACTCCATCACCTTGGTATACCTCTAACTATTGCCCTGTCCACTCCATCACCTTGGTATAGCTCTAACTGCTGCAATGTCCACTCCATCACCTTGGTATGGCTCTAACTATTGCCCTGTCCACTCCATCACCTTGGTATAGCTCTAACTATTGCCCTGTCCACTACATCACCTTGGTATGGCTCTAACTGCTGCTATGTCCACTCCATCACCTTGGTATGGCTCTAACTGCTGCAATGTCCACTCCATCACCTTGGTATGGCTCTAACTGCTGCCATGTCCACTCCATCACCTTGGTATAGCTCAAACTGCTGCCATGTTCCACTCCACCACCTTGGTATAGCACTAATTATTGCCCTGTCCACTCCATCACCTTGGTATGGCTCTAACTGCTGCCATGTCCACTCCATCACCTTGTTATGGCTCTAACTGCTGCCATGTCCACTCCATCACCTTGGTAAGGCTTTAACTGCTGCCATGTCCACCCCATCACCTTGGTATGGCTCTAACTGCTGCAATGTCCACTCTATCACCTTGGTATGGCTCTAACTGCTGCAATGTCCACTCCATCACCTTGGTATGGCTCTAACTATTGCCCTGTCAACTCCATCACCTTGGTATACCTCTAACTATTGCCCTGTCCACTTCATCACCTTGGTATAGCTCTAACTGCTGCAATGTCCACTCCATCACCTTGGTATGGCTCTAACTATTGCCCTGTCCACTCCATCACCTTGGTATAGCTCTAACTATTGCCCTGTCCACTACATCACCTTGGTATGGCTCTAACTGCTGCAATGTCCACTCCATCACCTTGGTATGGCTCTAACTGCTGCTATGTCCACTCCATCACCTTGGTATGGCTCTAACTGCTGCAATGTCCACTCCATCACCTTGGTATGGCTCTAACTGCTGCTATGTCCACTCCATCACCTTGGTATGGCTCTAACTGCTGCTATGTCCACTCCATCACCTTGGTATGGCTCTAACTGCTGCTATGTCCACTCCATCACCTTGATATGGCTCTAACTGCTGTTATGTCCACTCCATCACCTTGGTATAGCTCTAACTATTGCCCTGTCCACTCCATCACCTTGGCCTAGCTCTAAGTATTGCCCTGTCCATTCCATCACCTTGGCAGAGCTCTAACTATTGCCCTGTCCACTCCATCACCTTGGTATAGCTCTAACTATTGCCCTGTCCACTCCATCAGCTTGGTATAGCTCTAACTGCTGCGATGTCCACTCCATCACCTTGGCATAGCTCTAAGTATTGCCCTGTCCATTCCATCACCTTGGTATAGCTCTAACTATTGCCCTATCCACTCCATCACCTTGGTATAGCTCAAACTATTGCCGTGTCCACTCCATCACCTTGGTATGACTCTAACTGTTGCGATGTTCACTCCACCACCTTGGTATGGCTCTAACTGCTGCAATGTTCACTCCACCACCTTGGTATAGCTCTAACTGCTGCCATGTTCCACTCCATCACCTTGGTATAGCTCTAACTGCTGCCATGTCCAATCCACCATCATGGTTTGGCTCTAACTGCTGCCATGTCCACTCCACCATCATGGTTTGGCTCTAACTGCTGCCATGTCCACTCCACCATCATGGTTTGGCTCTAACTGCAGCCATGTCCACTCCACCATCATGGCTTGGCTCTAACTGCTGCCATGTCCACTCCACCATCATGGTTTGGCTCTAACTGCTGCCATGTCCACTCCACCATCATGGTTTGGCTCTAACTGCTGCCATGTTCACTCCACCATCATGGTTTGGCTCTAACTACTGCCATGTCCACTCCACCATCATGGTTTGGCTCTAACTGCAGCCATGTCCACTCCACCATCATGGCTTGGCTCTAACTGCTGCCATGTCCACTCCACCATCATGGTTTGGTTCTAACTGCTGCCATGTCCACTCCACCATCATGGTTTGGCTCTAACTGCTGCCATGTTCACTCCACCATCATGGTTTGGCTCTAACTGCTGCCATGTCCACTCCACCATCATGGTTTGGCTCTAACTGCTGCCATGTCCACTCCACCATCATGGTTTGGCTCTAACTGCTGCCATGTCCATTCCACCTTCATGGTTTGGCTCTAACTGCTGCCATGTCCACTCCACCATCATGGTTTGGCTCTAACTGCTGCCATGTCCACTCCACCATCATGGTTTGGCTCTAAAAGCTGCCATATCTACTTCACCTCCAATTTCTGGCCTGGCCAGACCACTTCAAAACCTGGCCATTCATTTGCAAGTGTCGCACGTTTCTCGGCAAAGACTACAGTATATCTTTTCAGTGCAGTGACTTTCTGACAGAATGTCTGTAATCACCATGACGATATGATTATTTGACTCCTTAGAACGCTGGCTGTGAACTAAGAACACTACTGCCACAAACATTTGAAGGCACTCAGCCATGAGACTGCATCTTAAAAGGTCACTGTCACAATGTTCTGAGATATATAATCCCTTGAGAAAATTCTGTCGTACAGACACTTTACCTCACAACGTGGACATTTTTAGACTCAGCCCCCTGGACAATATCTCTTATATGTTTTCTTGCACAGATTATATGGGCACATTTTTCTTCATCAGATCTAATATATTTTGGACAGAAACGGATCACCATGATGAGTGTTGCTAAGACAAGAACAGCTCCAAAAGTAGTCCTAATCACCACACCTTTACAACTAGAGACACCGATGAAGAACAAGTAATATATGTTTCAAACGACAACAATTTAAACTGCAATGGTGTAAAATATTCTCAAGTTCAGTGTTGGTAAATGTGGGAAGATCAGGCAGCCTACGAGGACTTCTAAACTAGAAGAACCATTAGACATGCTTAGAGAGTACTGTACCAAAAATAAATTACAAATATTAGGGTAAAGCCATAACAACATATGCTGCTAGTGGTTATGATTGAATGAAAGTGGGATGATTTTGTTTGTTCAGATAATAAAAACTGTCATAACTGTGATGTTCCACAGATCCTCATTCTATTTCTGTGAAACAAATTAAGGAGACATGCGCCCCTTTGAATTGGTGCGAGATCTAATCAGTTTGCCTCCAAAAACATTAAGATGAGCTGAGATGGCAAATGAATGTGGAAGGTGCTGGTTTATCAGCAATTAATCAGAGTCCAAATTATTTTTATATGTGCATATATATCCCATCCTTATGAGGTATGTCAATTTGAATGATTACAAAGCAGACTAAGTACAGCTGAGTTACTAATACTGAAACCACTGCTTCACGGGGTGCATGGGAACAGGCTGGGATGTGCATTAATCAACACTAATGTATGACATCTATGCACCTAGGTAGTGACACCTTTCTAATGAGATTGTGACAATGTGTCTTCATTGCACAATAAGTCAACATTCATACTTAGTTGACGTGATCTTCAACGTGACACCATCACTGACCATGCACTCATTGGCACAGATACATCTTCATATGGTGAAGTCATGTACACATAAACACACACATACATCTTCATGTAGTGAAGACATTAACAGTCGTTGTCCTCCCACATATGAGTTACATGATGCCACTTACGTCAAGCTTTCTTATAGCTCTATCAGATTTATTTCTTGTTCGAACTAATACCACCATTTCGTCACTATGGAAAACAATGATTCAAACACATTTATCCTTTTCTAAATCACATTTTTGAATCACTGAGCAATGGAGTTCAAATTAGTAGTTTACATGGGGTTATGACATGTGTTTTGTATCACAGTGTTGTTTACAAACTTATTAAAACATTTATTTAATCCCAAAATTATTATCTGGGTGAATATTTTTGATATTAAAAATATAACAAACAATGGTTGACAATTACTGATGTTTAATACATGATCCTAAAAAGTCATTTGTATTACTACTGGTGTAGATGAGATGAAATGTTAAACTATGTAAACTATAATGAAATTACTGAGCAACAGGAGATTTAGGCCATATGTATGATGTATGCTATCAACAGAAGGGTATATTTTGCTATTAGGGTTTCCATAACTGATTTACTCACAAGTCCAACACAAATGGAGATATTTCAGATGATAATATACGCAACACATTTTATCATACTTAACCGTTTAAATAAAATTTTGGTATGTATTCCACCTATATGTCCTGAAATTTAGGAATGTGATATATTCCCCCTTTCCATGGCACAAGAGCCATGCAAAGTCCAGGAGGATGAGGAGGAGGAAGAGGAGGAGGAAGAGGAGGAAGAGGAAGAGGAGGAAGAGGAGGAAGAGGAGAAGGAACGATAAACTACCAGACAGGTAATAGGCAGATATGCCTACTAAAAGGTGGGACATGTCGCTGCAGAGATGTAACTGGTGGAGCCACCTAGGAACTACCTGGGAACTAGCACACCTTGAAAAAGGCTAATGGGGTGACATATATAAATATAACATATTTATAGAACTAGTAGTCAAGTAGTCTACAAACAAATAATTAATGATGTAACTTTGTAGATAACAAACAGCTCATAGCAACAATAACTGTAAATGTGTATTACATTCACACTTACAGTGGTGGTGTAGTAATGTTAACTTAATTACAACATAATTGCAAAAAACAAGTCAATTACATTAATAAATGTGTAATGTGTACTACAACTCAATAGCTGTGTAATTATGATTATATTATTCAAATATAACTCCAAATAAATGAGGTCAGCATAACCATTTGAAAGTACTTCCAAAGCAATTAGAAACCTAACATTACTGAACAATGTTGTAATAATCTGTTTTAAACTGGGCAATTATTTTCTTACAATAACAGTAATTAGTTCCGTAATCTCAAAAATGGCTCTTTAAATTTATGGCTCATAATTTGCGGGAAAAGGACAGCAACACAATAGTTTTTATACAAAATAAACAGACACTGTTTGTTATTTCAGGCAACAGAATTAAGTTTTGTAAACATCCCGTCACCCACACTAAGGACTGCCATGTGTCAATCTGCATGTCACGTGACTACATTATCACGCTCTCCGAAATAACATGTAATAGAGTTCCCTGTAATTGCATAGAATGTCAAATTGGACATTGACGGTTAGCAAAATTTCAAGCGAATGTGCTGAGTCTAAATGTACTGCCAGAACATAAATTCAACAATGCCATACCAGTGACAGGAGTTCAATTCAAACGTCTTAATTAATTGATAACAAATCAGACTAACTTAATACAATACTTTGTAAACATCATTCAGATAGTATAACTTTAATTGTGATGTACTTGAAAATGCAAATGCTTAGATACATCTAAATAAATATATATATATATATATATATATATATATATATATATATATATATATATATATATATATACATAACACATATAATTATTATATACTAATATTTTAGTTATATAATATTATGTATATATATAATTAATATTTAATAAGTATATAATTAATATAATTATATAAATTAACATTGAATATATATATATATATATATATATATATATATATAATATATATATATATATATATATATATATATATATATATATATATATATATATATATATATATATATATATATATATACTTCAAATGTTTTGGTTTAAATAATTATATTAATTAGAAGTTTTGTTTTCCGCAGTGAGGCAAGTAGACAATCATCAGTGGTTAAAAATATTTTTTGGCTGGTTTTTGCTGATTTTTTTTCAAATGCTGAAACATAATAAATAAAACATTGTGAAGGTAATTTAAATTATTTAATATCACAATTTTAACAAACACTCAGCAGTCACATCTGTAATTGTTACCGAACAAAAAGCAAAATCCATGGAATAAAATTTTAATTATTTCTTAATTGTAAATGTAACTGAATTGTAAACATCACCGAACTATCTGGGACAACTGTAATAAAAAATCTGATTGCCGGTGACCTTGGCAATTATGCTCCCCCTTGCCCTGTGGAGTGTGTGTTTCATGTCGAGGGTTCAACGTGGTAGACTGAGATGTTGACCCTATTAACATGTTCCCTCCGACCGCAGAGTTTCTCGCCACTCCTCCCCCACCTTCCTCCTTCACAACTATTTATAGGCTGCCAGGAAAAACAACATTTCATGGAAAGGAGGACAGCACAAATCCATCCTCAATTTATTTTTGTCAATCACAAATTGTTTCTTCATGTTCAAATTTGTAATGTGTGGATGGTAAAAAGTAACATATGCAGCAGGTTCAATAAAATGTTGTGACTGTTAAAATCATTGAAAGAATGGATTTTAAATTGTGTACGTTGTACAAGGTGAATATTCTTGTGCTAAGTACACAAAGCCAGATTGTTTTTGCCATATCCTCGTC
Source organism: Ridgeia piscesae (assembly GCA_025642075.2). Lineage (NCBI taxonomy): Eukaryota > Metazoa > Annelida > Polychaeta > Sabellida > Siboglinidae > Ridgeia > Ridgeia piscesae. The sequence continues at coordinate 492,137 of JAODUO010000199.1, read as the reverse complement.
ACAAATTTTCCAGACTGGTCAAAATAGTATTTATTAATTAGTTTATTTATTTATAAATATAATATATATATATATATATATATATATATATATATATATATATATATATATATATATATATATTATTATATATATATATACATCAAATAAGTAAATTTGTTCGAATCAAACAAAAACGGTAAATTGCATCCCAGAAGAAATGCATTTCCTAAGAACGCAGTTTCACTGTCGGATATAAACATAACGGCTCCTCGCTCCAGTCCTTTTCTCTGTGGTTTTTATAAATAAATTTATGCTAATGCAGTCCGATATACTGATATTTAAGACTTGAACCCAATCATGGCTGGCATTGGTTTTAACAGCACGAGACGATTCAGAATGTGAGAAACTCACGGACGAATAAACCGCGCATTGTGTGATGACACTTGCTCCGAAGGGGAGATATGAGAGAGTTGACGAGAATGTGTGACATCTGATGCACCTTTCGCTGTGGGATACGGCATTGTGTTTTCAGCAGAATCATTCCGACTGCTTTAATGCATTCATACAAGATGTCGTTGTTGCCATTCTGATGGGCAGAGACAGCTCTTGGCAAACGCAAGCCTCGTATTAAGGTGATTTACAGAGACAATAAAGACGTGTCGAGCTAGCTCCTTGCGTATGCGATATGTGTGCGTGCATCTATAATAAAGTTACGCTCTCTGCTATCATTACTTAAGTAAAAAGCAGAATAGTTTCAGTGTGAACTGATATCGGCCGCTAGACCTGACGTGGGTGCCAAGCGAGACCTCACGCTGGCACTCAGCACAATGTCTTGCCTTGTCTCTCTCACGTAATCAGACGCCCCCAATCAGCGACACAGGCACCGACACAGTGACGCATCGTAATGGACAAATAAGAACCTTCTCATGAACTCTGTGCCTCTTAATAAGCTATATTCTTCAGTGCTAACTATCTACAGTCACATACAATGATCAATTGGTGTAACAGTATTGTACCGTATACTTTAAAACTTGATAACACTCATTTGTCAATCGCATAGAACGACAGATCTTATATACTCATAAGGCTGTTAACAATTTCACAGTTCCCAATCTAATTAATAATAACAGTTTTTAAATCATAACTAAATTATGCATTCATTTTTTTAAACCAGTTGCATCTAATATTCCAGCTTTTTAAATGTAAATAAAGTAATTTACAACTGGATAAATCCTGAATCTGAAGACAGTTATAATAGCATATAATGTCTGGAATTAGAAATGAACCTTTGCCTTCATAATCATATTTGTAACTGTAACTGAACAAGAATAAAATCTATGGAACTGAAATGTGATTGTTACCTATATGCATTCATCAGTAAGCATGTACTTGTAGCAACTGTAATTAAAATGATGAATGTAAATAACCTCATATTATTTTTACAAAACAAATAATTTTTTTGCTAGAGCGGGTTTCCAAGAATGTTTTCCACACTGACCACAACACAGGAATACAGTGAGTGCAAAAACATTACATTAACTAATTAGTCACTTTGATGATCACACTAATACTGACATAGATACCTCTGCACTGTACTCACACCGCGAGAGAACATTAATATTGTGATGGTCAACCACATGATTCACAATAAACATATCTCCTAATTGACTTATCTTTAGCATCAGTGTTGAACTCTTTCTATAAATTATGGTAATGGTCATAATAATTTTCCTGGTTGAGTTCATTAGGTTGATAGCAGTAAATACACACATAGTTGACAATAGACCACAGAGCTATGTGGTATGGAGGGGGGGTACAGAGGGGAAGGATGTCACATGACCAACCACTACAGGATGAGGGGGCCGACAAAACTGCACGACACACGATGATCCGCCGTCATAGTCATACACATTGTCATCTGGTGATCAAACAGGCAAATGGTCTGCCTAAAAATATACGTTATTGGGTGATCAAAATATATATTAGCATGATTATACATATACATGCTCATGCTCACACACACATGACATTTGTCAGGACAAAACACTATGCAATGTATAACTGTTTTCATTGTTTTGAGAAAGTCTCTTTTGTCTTTCATTCTCAACGTTTAAAACAAAAACTTTTAAATAACATTGGTATGTATTAAGAACCTAAGTAATAATGAAAAGTATCAAAGTGTTAAATAAGTGTTCTAAATTTGCTACACATTGTTTTTGTTGCTTGTACACACAGACATGTGCCTGCTGCTGCCTCTAACGTAAGGTCATGGGTGTTTTATACAAGATGGTAAGGTGTCAATTTTATCATGCTGTAAAGGATTTTTGTGAAATGTTTGCTAATCTCTACAATTGAGCTAGCATAGTTTCAATGTTTTCTTGCACACTGGATGTGAAACCTTCGACAATTCATTTGCCTCTTAGAAGAAACGCAATGCCTACCATAGGTACTTAAAAATTCCCTGCCTGCTCAGAGTTGTTACTGGTTTTATGGCTGACGTCAATTGTTTGCAATCTTATGCGTGGCTTTATATAGTCTGCTTCTATTCTGCACCAAGGTCTGCTGATCAGTTAGAAACATTTTACCTAACTTCTGTTACAAACTATATCTGAACAAACATCACTTACTCTAGGAAACCACATTCTCTGTGAGTGTTTACATAACACCAATTTAATTACACAATCACACAAATAAACATGTATGCACATAATAGTTTTCATTCATAAATGCCTAACTGAATGCCAATGTGTATCTGTGCAGTCTACACAGTCAGGTTCCATCTGAACAGCATATGACTGTCTTTGAGGTTGGGTTCATCTGCAGCTAATTAATGATGTTTTTATAACGGCCTGTTCACTTTGAACTGTGACCGCTTTCACAGCGTGTTCGCCGCGTCCAGTCGCCGGCGCAGTCAGCTTTGGCACCAGTTAAATTCCACCGCGCAGACATAAGCTTTGCACACAGCCGAATACAAGTTGAATCTGACAAACAACACTGCCCCGGGTGCTACACGGAGGCTCTCGCAAAAATTGTGGTTGCTATGTGCGTTCTACACGCGGTGTCCAGTAACCAGTACTGACTCAGGCATACTATGAGCGGCAATAGATGCCCAGTCGACACACGCAAGTCTCATTCACCGCGACCACAACCACAACCACACTGAGTGATGCCACACTCCATGTCCACATTGATAAATATAAACAATGTGATGACGAAAACTATATATATATATATATATATATATATATAAATATGCACAGAATGATGACAAATATGAAGTCCGCAAAGAAGTGTAGAAAAGTGGCAAATACAATGTCCACAAGCAAACTAAAGTGGTGACAAATACCATACCATCACACCAACAACAAATGATGACAAATACCATGTAAACACACAGCAAATGGTGAAGAATAGGATGTCACAAGAGAAACAGTAAACAAACAGTGACACATTGTGCAGCTGGCAACTGCAGGCAGTACTAGGCAGTAGGCACTCAATCAGGACCTGTGGGAATTTCCCTAAACTTTATGCCAAGTTCCTGGCAAACTGAGTCACGTCTGGGTCAATGTATTATAAGGTAAACACACCGCCTACCAACAATGAAATATTAAGCCTAACGCCAGTTGTAAGCTGAATAACAAACTCTACTCGAAAGAAATGCAATATATATATTATGTTACACCTATAGTATACATACTACAATTTATGATAATTTAAATATATCCATTTAAATATTGCAACACCGCATTTATCTCAAAGAACGATGCGCACACACACATACACTAGTTCTCAACGCATGTGGTCTGTGTGAGACACCGAGGGCGCCATGGCGGCACGGTGGCGGCACCTGCTGTCTTGACGACCCGACCTATCCTAACGATTTCGGGATGGGAAGTTTTTTGAGCAGCGACCGAAACATCTAATTGCCCCACTCTGTTGTCTGCTGCATAACAAACCCAAACAGTGTCACAGATGTGGGCCGTCTCAGCTAATGCCGCCCGACAGAAGCTGCCGCCAGCAAGGTGTGTGACGACTGTACCGCAGTCGGAATGCAGACTGGTGTAAAGTTGGGCAGACGGGAGACGCCACTGTCCCGCCCCACTTGGGCCCTACTGGAGGATGCTAGATCCACGTAATCCCCCGTCTCGCGGCGGTATCACGGTCGCGTCGCTTTGACGATGTTTTCGCTGTTCGTGCTGCCATATCTGATTATTCGTTGCGCCTCCGGTTTGAAGCATTAATTGTTGCAAGCAAGTGGAGCATGAACACACACGATTAAGAGGAGTGGGAATACCAGCAAACAGGCAGCTGGAACCTATTGTACAATACTGAAATTGTTGTAATTAATAAGTGATCAGATTATTTTTCATAGACAGCAGGATGATGATTTAGTCATACAAGGCTGTAAAGCTATCCCAAGACTGCAATGAACACAAGACAGTCTTTATTCGTGGATACGCAAATATCACAGCATCATGTATTTATACTCCATGTGGGCTAATTATAGACAAGCTGTTATGCAGCAGGTAATTGTTTCTTACAACAATCAAGGATTGTTCACACCCTACACAGTGCCTGGTATGGTGCACCTACACAACAAGTCGTATGTCTGCCGGTCGAGACAATCGTTGTTGTAATACTTAGATGAGAAAAAATTACATACAATTTTATGTCCAAAATAGTTGGAAGTTGTTACACTGTTACAATTTTATTGTTGTTACTATTGACATAACACACACTGCTCCATTCTTTGGCTGAAATGACTAAATGATCAACTGTAAAATGTTAACGTTGTGTTGTATCTTTACAACTTTATATAATATTATTCCATCCAGACAACTACACTCATCAAATGTTACCCTGGTTTGGGTTCCTATTTGACTTGATATGATCAATAAATTATGGCAATGCCTGTGAAAAATATATCTTTAACTATAATAATAATAAACAGTTTTTATTAAGATTTTGTTTAGATAATAAAAAGCTCATAGATGTAAGTAACTCTGCATGACCTTTGAGGTATGCAGAACATGTCAGATAAATATAAACACATGAGTTTACAAACACTGGCTTGACTTGGGAAAAAGTAAGAAAACATCCAAACAGTCATGAACCAGCCTTTTTAAACTACGTCCACTTCAACAACCCTTCCTAAGGAAAAACACTTACAGATATTGAAACGGAATAACCACCAATGTCAGTTTTGTAATTCATATCACAAATATGACCAAGTATTAAACAGACACTTCTGTTGATCTTTGAATACCCACACATGGTTCATTCTAAGAACCACAAAGTAAATCAATGATTCTGAGTTGACGCAACAACAATCAGTGCAAGAAAAGCCGCTGTAGTTGTCGCCCTGAATGCGACCAATGACGTCGCTGGACCGTCTGTGAGTGGCTGAAGATGTGGCTCAATTAGCATGTCCTGACGACACTTGTAAATGCGATGTGTCCTGAGTGTGCCGCCTGTGCCACCTGGTATAATTCAACTGGTACCGTTTGATGGACTTGTCAAATTTGATTAGGTTTGCATCCACCTGCCGTGCACCGCGTGCGCATGCACCACTCGCGCCACTCACACCACACTACTCTTGCGCCGCGCAACTCGTAATCTCATTGCTGCGACACCGCCACCGAAATGTCACCGTCCGGCCGCCTTTATGGAAGATAACTTCACAACCGAATGGTCTCGGCAAACAACGTATTATACCCAACTGTGATGACAATTGGTTAATTTTTGTAAAATATACAGTAGACAAACTGATATCATGACAACTATGCAGTGGATCCCGGTTAATTGAAAATCCGATAATGCGCAAACATCGGGATTTGAGCATCATCACAGGAACAAAAGTTCCAAAACCTAACGCTGTAATTATTGTATATATTTAGTTATTATTTACATGCCTAACAAGTGTAATTCTTAGCTGTCTGAAAAATACACTACAAAAAAGTTGTGCATGAAAACATACAGTCATTATATAAAATGTGTAATTCACAATTATATAATAATGCACAAATAAATAAATAAAACTTGGTGACATATATACGGTATAGAAAATAATTATTTCTGTACATTTCCAGGGTGATTGAAAACATCCAGCATGTGAAAAGATAATGCCGTCACGGTATACCTGATATGTGTATGATTCATTTATTTGGAAAAACTTGTTTACCCAGACCCATGCCCTGGGACACACAGACAGACAACATGGACAGTACACGAGGGCGGGGCTGTAACTGTCACTACAACTTTTTTATGAGCCTGTATTTAATTAATTAATTTTATTGGTTTGTTATTTTTATAATTAGTTAATTATTAATTAGTTATTTTGTAATATATCATAACTATTTACATCAGTATCATAATATTTTAGAACGTAACTTAATTACTTAGAATATAGTCTTTTAAATTTTAATCTGATATACTAACCAGGATTGTTGTTGTTGAAACATTGTTTTGATTCCATGTATGTTTTATAATGCGTGCATGTGCCTATGAACGAATTAGTCCCATATATATGGTGTTACATGAATACTTGTAATAATAATAACAAGATTCACAAATCGATCACCAGAATAATTTCAAATTGTACACGTAATGATGATGTCCACTAAAAATGGTCACTAGTGATTTTTCATGGGGATGAGTAAGATTTTAAGGCTGCTAGTGCATAATATATCTAATTATATAACTTATAAGCCTAACTGCACCATACATTGACTAAATATAAGCTGTATATATGTATATCATTATTATATATATATATATATATTATATATATATTTGAGTTGAATAATATAATTATATATATTTTAGTTGAGTAAAAAAAAAAAGGTTAAAAAGTGTGGTAAAAAAGGTATAATTCAAATGATTTTACTCAGTGTTCCGTGGAGTGATGACACTAGTTGATGCACTGCTGTGGCTGCTAAATGTATTGTAGCAGAACATCTTTATAATGAACACTGAATTTACACAGATGTGAAGTCTCCTCCCTGTTGCTCCTCCAGCATTGTGTCATCTCTGACCGCGCCACACTATTAAGGTGTCACCTTTGATAGACACATTCCTCTAAAGTGTCAACCTCTATTACGTCTGTGAAATCCACTTTAGATATGAATTTACCATATCATTTGTCTACTCCATCTGCTGCACAAGAACATTTCACATTGTCGGTCGCCATCAGTCTAAAAGACATCTCGCCAAGTTGTGTGCCATTTTGAGACTTCTTCCTGTTATTATTATTTATGCGCTGTACAACACTCCCACGCTCAATCACTCTCTACTTGTGTCCGTGATATTTCCCAAAATGCCTCAGCTAAAAGTTATATCTTGCTATTTGTCTCTTTCACTGACCCTTATAAACAAACAGTTTGCTTCTTTCGTCCATCAGATGAGTAACCATATGTGTCAACAGGTGGCAGCACTATACAACTTAAAAAACTTCGCCCAAGTTGCTGACGAAACTAAATCAAAATAACTATGCACAATGGGCTTATTTCATAAATGTCATTTACAGAAACAAATCTGGTTTGTTACCTAATTCATGAAAAGTAACATTGAAATGTGGCCCAAAGTGTAAAACATAAATGGTCAATTTTCATATAAAATTTACTAGGGTAAATCCGCGCCAGTTACTGACCAGTTAGCGTGGTTCAGTGACATTATCAACATATCAATATTATTTGCTTTGGCCTGGTGTAGAATTAAATAAGTGATGTTAACCTGGGCACTAGTCAGTCTTATATCATGTTATTGGAATTGTTTAGACAAACTGAGAGATTGTACAGTCTGATTTACTCTACTAATAACAAAAATGGTAAACATTCTTCTCAATAAATTTCATATGTTGTGTATCTATCATATGCATGATAGCTACCTCCCGGGTAGGTATATTGGGTCTAATTGAGCTACGATCCCACCAAATACTTTCATCTCATATATTGTGTGTCATTATAAGAAAAAGATACACTGATAGTGTTTAAGTCAGCATGTTTCAGAACACTTTTTTACTGGGATGATCACTGCAATACTTCAAAAATAAAATAAAATATTCAATATTATATGTACTGATGTATATATATATATATATATATATATATATATATAAAATATATATCAAGCTGTACATGTGTTTTTCCAGTAAGCAGACAACAAATAATTACATCAACTTTCATGAGCACCAACAAAATATATAAACAGACATTTCCACTATACACAATGAACAAACAACAAAATAGAACTGCAAAGAAAATGACCATAAGACTCGACTCGTCTACCAATCGATTAGTATAACTTGATAAGAATGTGCTGGTGGTGGTGATGAAGGAGGGAGGGTGTGGGGGTGATGTGGGTGGGTAGACACAGACAATTCATCCGTAAATCTGTCCTCATAATCCGGGGAGGTCGTTAGCGGTCTGTAATTAGAAACGCTAACCCAGTCGGCGGTCATTATAAACTGGAGTGCGGCTCCAGCTAAGCTCGACTAATCCGGCTGCAGATCGGGCTAAATCACAATGCCCGAATAAGACGACCATAATCATATTATATCTGCCATGTTGGCAGAATTTATCATGCTGTATTTGACAAGTGGCATTATGTTGCAACGAGGCGATGAATAGATGGAGAGCCAGACATATGGTGCAGACGTTGCCTAGCGGGCCAGCGCTAATGTCAGGCTTATTGCGCGCGGGCTGTCTTGCAATTATTACCAAATGAGGCAATTTACGCAGCACCGCAAAATATCATTAATTTTTACATAAAACAGTTGTCTGACGGGTGGGAATGAATCAGCAAGGTCAGCACGGCGACCTGTGGGTCAGAGGTCATAGCAATGATGCTTTATTACATGATATTAACGGCTGCCTTCTGCTGTGTGCATTAGTAGTGCAACTGTATTTTGATTGATCTACTGACAAGAAGATTATCACCTGCCACCACACAACATGGCAAGCGACTTAAACAAATTATTTCACATAATTTTGAAATGATTTATTGTAAGACATATCAGGACATAGTTTCTGGTTGGTTAAAATATACTGTTAGATATATTTTATTATCATAAATGTCTTAGTTTATAATTAGTGGTTCGATTTATGTAAGACTGCAACAAGTTATTGATGTATATGTTTATGCATGGTGATAGTTACATCATGTTTTCTAAATAATATGGTGATTATGGAAATGTATATAATTATATAAATTTATTAATTTTTGAAACAAAATGGTCTGATTTCTAGTTAATGATTAATTGTTTCTAGCAGAATTAGTCAGATTATTGTAGTAGTTTTGTTTGTTGAAGTTTTGTTAAGTTAGAAGCAAATAAAGTAAAACAATGTCTTCAAAGGCATAACATTATTTTAATAATAAATAAATTTGGTTCATCATTCGACAATGCATCAATGCATGCATGAGTACTGTGACTGAATGAATTAAATGAAAACTAATATTTACATACAGGTTGGAAACAGCAGGTGTTGAGGACTAGGCTTGAGATAGCATTAGCTCCCCAATATGTAGACCCTAAAGGTTGTATAAGGGGTATAATTGGAGACCTCAGTATGGCTTTTGGTGACTCACAATGGGGTTGCAACTGATAGTGTCAGGACTTCAGTCTCAACATACTGACATGTTCTCACATCAGTGACTTAGTACGTACATGTTTGTCAGTGACTTAGTACGTACATGTTTCCCATCCATCCATCAATCAATATCTGGCGACTATATTCAATGAAGTAATTTCAAATTGAAAACAAATCAAGTGGTTGTCTTGGCATATGCTGACAAGAAAAACAAATGTCAGCAGTCATGATACAAATGAGTACTGAAATTAGAAACTGATCAGCTCACGTCCGGTTTAGCTGAGGGGAATGAATGTGTGGGATGCTATCTCACAACATATTAAAAATGCACTCTTCTTCCAATAATGTCTTAACACTGGTCAAACTGTGAACATGTAAACATTAATGTGTTTGCACAAATGTTGATATTTTAGTGGTAAAGTTATTATAATTAAATAATATTTATTTATTTATTATTCTCATTGCCTTCTTACTTTCTACAACATAATTTTTTTTAAAAAGAATTTTCACCACATTTCATGTATTTATTTAGTTGATATTACATATTGTAATTTTTTTATTTTATATAAGTTTGCAGATATTGGAGTGTACATCACTGTATGTAATTATGACAGCCGAATGGAAACTCACACTGTAAAAGTGACATGGTGTCTACTAACCCCGGAACTACTTTTCTTGCAACTGATGAGCAGATGGCACAAGGCGACCTGACACCGGTCGAACAAAGAACTGGGCAAAACTTTATACACACAGATCTCCACTGCCAGTGATCATCGGACTGACTGCCGGCAATTTTGCTATAAATAATTAAATCTTCTGCTTGTTTTACGCTCTGATGATCTGACGGAACTTTTCAAAACAATGTGCAATTGATCATGACGCAGGACATCACAGCGACGCTTGTCATCAAGTCGCGGAAAGAAATTAGGCGTAATTTTGTGTCGTGCTGAGAATATGTCACGACTGATTGCGACAAGATGTACGTACAACAAATACGCACTGTTCTTATAAATGGCTATGTCAGCGAGAGTTCTCTGAGACTAAGTAGACAAAGGACTACCCCTAGGGTAGTGTTTCATGCTGAGTAGAATGTAGACCAAGTGACACAATATGCAACTCCCGGGTAGTATCCGTAGATATGACTAGAATTAATATTTTTTACAGAGTACTTTTACTTAAGAACATAAATACTGTTATGCAGTAAAATAGCAATAATTAATAATTAAAAAAATGCTTTAATGTTTACAGAGGGTTTCAGATGTTATTCTGACAAAAATTCTAAAGTATAGACATATTAAAGGCACCCAATTCTATGGTTTGTTCACTTGTTGTGTGAAATATTTTGCAGAAAATTCTCACAATTATTTAATATATTTGTATCATTGCATCTCACTGGTTCATTTGTATCAATATGACAAAGTTTTGATGAAATCATCTGACACATTCCTGAAGTATTAAATCCGTTCACAATTTGTTGAGAAAAAAACCAAGCCCTATACACTATGACAGAAGATTATTTTCACTATTGTTTGATTACAATATCAATTAATATTGTATGCAAATGTTAATAAAGTATGCAAACTTTTATAAAAATGACTATGCGTAATGCTTCAAACTAGTGAACTTCATAAAACATGATTTTGAGTTGTCTAAATCAATGTACACAGAGTTTTATACCATTCTTTTACTGAAAACGATCAAACAATACAAAACAGCCACACTAAAAATAACTGAAAAGTAGCGGGGATCACAAAAGGACATACGAGGCAAAATGAATTGAATGGCTGGCAAATATTACTCATCCCATGGGAGCACTGACAAATATGACAGTTTAGGCTGGTTTAGCACGAAAGGGAATCCTGCCGTAGTGACAGTTTGGCGGAAGTACTCCATCTTGGCAGAAGGATATCTGCACCGTGGTGGATCCATTTAATACATCTATTGGCCTCTTGTCATTTGCAAAATGGAAAGTCGGGACAAGTAAAGGCGGCTGGATGGGTCAAACCAATACCTAATTTTTAACCCAGTACTTCCTTAGTGGATCCTTAATGGAGATTTACGATGGTCAGTGTAGCCATTAGTAGGCAGAGAGGGATGTCAACTTGCGCCTGTATTTTATTGCGCTGTCAAACATTTAGCAAATCATAATGGATATGCATCTTCGGCGTGGCGCAATCGGAATATTCCATTTAATTAAGCGCACTTACAGTGCGAAAATATCTCGCCATAACACCTAATTTCTCCCGGCGCGCATGATATGGTAATTGAATCGTATTCCTGTTCGGTGCATTTATAACGCATACTGATGGCGGAACATAAAAGCTTGGATCCATTAAAAAAGACGCGTCGTTATTCACGCGCATCTGTGCAGCATTCGGACCAGCGAGTGAAGTGACGGACATTTGTGCGATGTCGCGCATCTTACGCCAGACTCTTGTGACCGAAGACGAACGCTCAGATTATTGTCGGATGTCACAAACGCCAACATGGATGCAAGTGAATTCACACCAGCGACCAGCCTCAGAGGATCAAACGTAATGAAGACGCGGAGAATTGTAGAAAGAAACAAGGATATCAGTTGATTGGCTTGTCACTACGAGTTCACTCAGCAACAATCTAACATCCAGGTCACACCTTTAACACAAGTACCATTGTCTTCTATAAACACACAAGTCACACAGGCAATGTTTCCATGTGATATTCTCTGTATTAATACATATTATATATATATATATATATATACATACATACATACATACATACATACATACATACATACATACATACATACATACATACATACATACATACATACATACATACATACATACATACATACATACATACATACATACATACATACATACATACATACATACATACATACATACATACATACATACATACATACATACATACATACATACATACATACATACATACATACATACATACATACATACATACATACATACATACATACATATGAAATACACACATACACACACTGATATTATTTTCATTGGCACTCGAATATGTAGGAGTATATTGAATGAACTAAATCAATCAAGCTAATGAGAGTAAAATATTTTGCAACTGCTTGCCATAGAAGTCAAACATAATCAAACAAACAAACAAACAAAAAACAAACAAACAAACAAACAAAATTGCTACTAAAAAAATGACTAACATGTGTAAACATAGATCAATTTAAAATCACGCTGTTATGTCTTTGACACTGTAAACGAACGTAAAAACAAAGATGATGCAATGAACATTTAATCTTAGACACTTTGATAACTGACAATATAATTAGATATTTGTTGTCACATATTTTAAATGTCACAAAGAAATATAACCAAAGTGACGAGTTTGGCAAAATTGTACTTCACAATCTGAGAATTACAATCTTTGTTTTTTCTGGGATAAGTATACATTTGATATCTTGATTTGTAGAAATACAAATACCAGATGTTATATGGATATATTGCAATGTTACAGCAATTCTGTTTAGTTGACTTGATTACCGGTAAATAGACAGAATGTGACATATGCACACACAAGACCTTCAGTCATCACTTCACAACAGGTTAGGAAATGAATCGACCCATGGCGTGAACATGATGTAACCCTCATGATTACGTTTCATTCTCCTACTCATTGATAAATGATATAAGCACATTGAACATATTTCTTTACATGTTATTACATTTTTTTCACAACTCGACGTGAGCCTGCCGGTGGGAAATTAATTCGCTGGCGGCATGAAAATGACATGAACAATGCATTATCAACTCCTGATTATATCTGATTGGCCTTTTCAATGATAAATGCAGCGAGCGAGCGAGCGAGAGAAATTTCTCGCCATTATTGAAATGTTTTTCGCTTCTGCAATTTGATCTACGCGTTGTTGCCGGTGGGAAATTAATTTTTTCATGAACTTAACAGATGCGCATGCTGTGAGAAATCTGCCCTGCTTCACTGGCGGCGTGGCGTCTGACTAGGGTGCCATACTTGTACGATGACGTAGAGACATAGAGATGTTTTATCGCTTTGTGTTAATGCTCCAAACAGAAATTATTAACACTTTTTCAAGAGACAACATTAACTACTGATTGATGGCATGATCTGTTGGTTCCAATATTGCCGCCATAAAATAACGTCTTTCAATGTGACAAAGACACATTCGTGTAAATATAATTTATTCTCTCACTGTTAGTTGTTAAAAACCATTACATCATTGTAGAAAAACAATTCCCATTGTGTTTTGTATAAACCAAAGGTATTAAGCTCACTGCAGAAAAATAATCGATAGCCTTCATAATGTTTGTCTGCTTAATGCACATAAAGACATGTACAAATGGGGTTTATTGTGAAACAGTTACCAGGTTTCAAAGAGAAGCATCAAAATGATCCGCTAAGTTATATTCGGGTTCATTCTTGTGGCATTATTATTGTGGCTGCCTACAACATGTCTTCCATGATATGTAATAATATATTGTTCATTTCAAATACTGTACTATGCTCCGAAGTTATTTTCTTACAGAACATGTTTTCCATGTCTAGAGTTGGACAGTTCATGTCAGGTTGAACATACATCCCTGTATATCTTCCCCTGTCCCAGACACCAAGGGACCATTTCATTAATGTTTTTAAGAACTCTTAAACCCGATTTTGCAGTTTAAAATAAATTTGTATCCTTAACAGTGACCTCGAATATTTGAAAACTGTCAACACCATGACATGCCAGCGAGACATTGTCACTGGTGTGTCATGGAAATAGTGTCCTCGGTAATATGGCAATAGATGTTTGCATTTTGAAGAAAAAAATGTTATGATGGATTTTGTTTAATGACGTATTTTCCTAAAAGAGCTCTTTATCTGAGTGAAATGACACCCAGACAGAGGACACCAACAATGTTTAGTACTTCTTATGAAAAACACAGTCGATGTGGATGAAAAAAGTTTGGGCAATTTATCCGAGCTGTAGGCGGACTGATTTAGTTTATTTACATAACTCTACAATGCTTTGTTGGATCCGGACTAAAATAGTCCGGATCCAACAAAATGTAGAGTCCCGTATAAACAGTTAAACATGCCAGACTCGTAGCAACCAATAATCCAGCAGGATTATACTAATTTTTATTTTGTCGATTATGGTAACGCAGATTTTATGGTGATGGGCCCTACTGTGCTGCCCCCTCTCGCCTGTCTCAGTAACAACTGTGCATCAAACAAGGGGTCATGACCGCGGAAATGGGATGGGGAACTAATACACGCCACGGTCAAGTGTGCGGCATGATGTCTGAAAGGAACAATCGCTGATCCCGAGGCTGTATGTTCATGCCACATACCAGACAACCAGACCGTCTGTGTTCCCCTGTCTTCCCCAATCAATCACCGTCTTCTTTTCCCCGTTTCAACTGCCATATTTTTCTTCTGCAGTCGAACGATTCTTCGATGCGTTGACAAATGGCTATACTTTTCTCTCGATGCGATATGCGATACATTTTACAAGAATCGCAATATGCAATCGATACATGCAGACATCGTTTCCAGTGTTCTCTTGAGTTGTAAATCGTAAAATGTACGCATTGGAAATTGTTTCCGAATTACTCACAACTGAACCTGAAAAATTACAAGAGTCATTGGGGAAATATTTCGTCTACGGTGATAGATACTTTTTAGTTATTATTTCTGGGTCATGGATTCAAGGAGTATATAACTATATTATGTTTTACATTTTAATTATTCCGATTGTTATGAAACATTGTGTTCAGCAGTTTCTCTAAATCTACATATCGTCAAGTAACATGTATGTTCATTGACGCAAATACTGTGATGTATTATATCGTTACTCAAGTATCATTAGTCTTATTCTGCAGTTTCAGATCACAGTGCCTGCCAAAACATCGCCGCTGTGCAGAAAAACGACTCACTGTGATGTGTTCGTGATATGTCATTATGCCGGATGTCAGAATGTCAATTGCATGCACAATCACTGTCACTAAAGTCTCTCATATTATCCACTTTGTTCGTGTCGTCATAATTTGCCTTCCTCTCGTGCCAGCGTGCTTCATTCCACCGCCAGACACTGTGTCCATCTGACATTTGTGTCTGTATAAAAGATGTATGACTACATGAGATGGGCTGCTGTGGGAGGAGACACCCAAACTTGCATCTTTGTTTTCTAATAAAAGTTCACCTTCCTTAGCAAAATGAATTGGTAAGCTTCATGAAATACAAATATGAATACATTGTACTTTTTGTTTCCAGGTAATCACCCATATATAAACAATTAAATAAAAACAAATTAAATATAAGTAAGATAAAAAATTAGAAAATCCATTGAAGTAACTAAAACTTATGAAACTGACCCTTGCCTTGCATAGATAATTGTTAACATTATACATACATATATATTTACACATACGCACGCATGCACACACGCACGCACGCACACACGCACACTTAAGGAATGAAAAATATATCTAAATATGTATACATAAGTTCATTTATATTAATTTTTTTACTTAAAAACAGTATGTATAATGTATAACAAATAAGTATAATAATGTTAATAATATAATCATTTATTATAAAATAATGCTTTACATATTTATACATTTGTTTTAGTATTAAAATGCATGTTCATATTTAAAATAAAAAGTAAAATATAACATAAAATATATAACTAAATTCAAGACTATTAATTATGTTCTGTATGGAATTAACAAATTTCATAATAAAAGTTCAATATCAATATTAAGGTAACAAAATGTTCAACTTATTGAAATCCAACATGTATTATGACTATTATCAACAAGACTTAGTGATACATCTATTATTTAGATTAAATATCTTGTTTATTTCCATGTCCTGGCAAGTTTCTAAGAAAAACACACACATAAACTGATATTCCTGATTAGTATATTGAGTAAGACCAAAGGTACCAAAAATTTGCCAATTATTTTTTAATAAAAATGGAAAAAAGACAAGTGTCAAATTTGTTTAAAGTATATTTAAAACATATTTGTTTAAACAAATAATGCATTTTTACAATTACCTGTGTTTATATCATTAAATATCACTAGTTAGGTGGGTACATTTATGCTATGGAGGTATGTAGAAACATTTCAAAAGGAGTTTAATGCAATGAATAATTTATCATTTGATCTTGTCTATCTGGACCAGGGAGAGTGACTGGGGCAAGGTAAGGATGATTACTTATCTTTATGCCCGCTGATGCAAGCACTCTGCATTCAGTTCAAGGATGGAGGGTTAAACTATGTGAGACGTTCTGTCTGAAATCCTACACTGATCTTGCTATGCATATTACATTTAAGAGACTAGTGGCTGTAGGCTGTCCCTAGGCTTCCATTAAAGGGAAAGTACGGCTATTCTCATTGGCCAACTCAAATGGAGCTAAAAATTATGTTTTATCTAACTTGCTTCAGTTCTACCAATTAACATCATAATTCAGATTTAAATCTTTATTTTGTCAGATATTTACTGTTGTACATAGAGAGTAATTAAAAAAATGAAGAAACGAACTGGTGCTTCCTGCTTGCTGAATTATGTAATTGTATTCAGTTTGAACAATGACAGTTTTATGCCAGAATATTGCAATACTGATACTATTTAGTATTTTATAACATTTCAATAATATTTATATTAGTGTTTTTTAAAGGTGCCTTCACAATTAGATTTTTCTCTTGTCCCATTTAAAGTTGTTTTTGAAAAAATCAAACTCACAAAGTATCGATTGCAACATGCCAGCTCATTTCTATGGTAACATCACCACACAAACAATTATCTTATTTAGTTCTTGCCCCAGAATTATTTTCTAAATTGATATTTTATTTAATCTACATATGAATCAAACGTGTTTCTGTGTTGAAATTGTCAACATTCTTGCATTCTCAAAAACCATGTGACCGACAAATTGAGCGGGTTTGCAGGCCGAACGCCGACCCAGTAATTGGGTCTGGTAAGTTAAGGTGTTACAACCAAAGTGAATTCTTTTGCCCGTTTACATAAATGTATCCAGTTTTTATTTATCCGACTTTGAAGTAATTAAAAAACTATTTACTTACAACATACATGTAATTTGAAGAAACTGCTTTGCTGTAGGTTAAATCAGTAAATAAACAGACTTATCCCATTTATAAACAAGACCTACCTGGATTATTTCTGTCAAACATTATTGCCAATAGACAAGGAACCGTTCTGTGTGATATACATGATTGTTTTTGCCTTCATAAACAAAACCCACACTATTTAGTACTCAGTGAAATTGGCATTTACCAGTATGCTGCTATTCAGTGGTAAATAGGTATTTTCATTTACATCAAGAGGACCAAATCTGATGCACTATCATAATTGATAATATTATATATGCTACATTTCTTTCTTTATAGCTTATTGTCGACCACATTCCTAGAAATGTTTCCTTAACAGATTAAATAAAACTAGATTTGAGAGTGACAGTGAACAAAGGCAACTGGAGAAGTAACTAACTCCAGCACACAACTACCACTTAACACAGTCTAGAGTACATAATCCTGAGTCACCGCGCATCATATCACCAGGATTCTATCTGAGCAAGCAGAAAATTGCTGCGGTAGAACAATGGTGAATGAGAGAGAGCTGGGCGGCGTGGCTCGACCAGCAATCATTTCATTAGGCAACAATATCAAGTGGAATTTGAAAATCATTAACCACAGAGAATACACGCAAATGAGATCAGTGTTTGCTAATATATTGAATTTGACATCGCTGGCACATGTCAGAAATACTCTTCAGCATCGGACGTGACTACGACGAGTACGCTGTTATTATTTACAGTCGCCGCGCAGTTCTTTCTGCGTGTCTACTGGGAGAAATTGTGGAAAAAGATGACTCAGTGATTAATAATGTTTTTTCCACAGAATGATGCAAATAGTCAATGACTTTCTACAAAATTGCAGCATTTTGTGACAGGACTAATTATATTTGCAAAACAGTAATAATTATTACTATAACTTTATGAAGATTGTCAACCAGAGTGTTAAAACATGCCAAATGGATAAGGAAACTGCTGCTTATCCATAGTCCAACATTTGTTTTATGTCAGTTGAAGTAGTTGTCTGTCAACAACTCTGTGTTGCTAGCAATTACACAATCAAGCAATAATTTGTTCCATATTTACAGACATCTAATCTACACTTTTACTTCACTTCTTCTTCTTCTGCATGAGGCAAAATGCAGCATCAATATTTCCATAATCATTCACCATCTTAAACATTTCCCTTTGAAATCCTCTTAAGATGTTGAACCAGTTTTTGATATTTTTCCTAACCACGACATATCAGCTCTGGAATATTTTAGTTGCACTTCTGTGCTTTCTTTGTGCAATAAAAATTGCTATAAATATAACTTTATTATCACAAAAGTGGTTTCCAACATGTATTTGTAATTGATTCCAAAATGTGGAGAGACGTTCTGCATTCTGATTAACAAAAGAAAAAATACTATAGGAGTTATTTTTTATTTGCCCACTTGTCTGACGAGACTTGTTGACTGCTGTTAAAATGCTACATGCTTTCACATAACATAGCAAATTTACAGGATGTCAAAACTATGAATGTAAAAAGTACTGCGGCTCATCAATCTACATAGAAGGCATTTTTCAAATGGGACACTCCAGCCACATGTAAATAGGGGTGGCGGTTATAAATAAACATGCCCACAATCGCTTCTTGCTAATGACATTCTGTGTCAAATGGAAAAAAGATACAATGTAGACATTAATACCATCAGATTCATCAATACGCAGGATTTGCTCATTATATCATCGCTAGTGACATTTCCGCACTGCGTGAGTGTCATAAGAAATAAACATTTGACGCTGGCGTAGCATTTTAATGAATTACACAACCGTCGGGGGGGCTGGTATGAATAAATATACATAAGGGCGACTTATTCCAGTGGGTGTTGCTGAAAAATTGAAATTCGTGTCTGCCTAATTCATTTGTAGTAATCGCATACGCGACCAGTCGGAGGACGCAGGTGAAACAATGCATTGCGTTGGTAAACATGCACAAGGCGGAGTCCCCTATAGACAACGTTGTTTGAACACGATCGTGAGAAGGCGATCACAGAGCTGAACTGAGAGTGAGGCTTTAATCAGGGCGATGCGCTGCTACAATGGAGATTATTCAGGACAGATTAAATGGTGGAAACATGAGCATATGAGCAGATAGAGCCTGCATTATACTTGTAGATGGGATCACCATGTTGGAGCTCTGGCGAAGCATCGCAGACTATCAAAGCGCAATGATAGAGCCGTCCGATGCAACGTGAGTTGTCACTCGCAAGCCACCTGTCCGCCAAATTGTGAATAATTCCGATAGGAATAGCAACTCAATAAATATTGACGATATACATTTCCACGGAGATGATAACTCATCCGTACCACTGAATGTGATTACACTTGTGATCAATTAGACCACACACTCGGTAAATCATAAAATACAAAATAAGGTCAAGATGAAATGATCTTTGTATATTTGTGTTATTGTAGTCGTATTATTTTATTTTATGATCACATTTAAATAAAGTTAATTATTTTATCTCTTCCAAACATCCATATTTGAATCCGTATTCATATGCATTACATTTATTGGATGAAATTTATTAATGATTTCCTATGAATACTACCAACATGATTTAAAGACCCTCTGATAGTTATCGTAAATAAATAATTTAATGCTGTTAGGGAGCATGGTAGGAAACAACAAGGGCAAACATATCCACGGGGACGTACAACAGCTCTGTGATTTGATTGGACGCCTAAAGCTTGTTGGAGACCCTCACTTTGACGATGAGAACAACTTCTGTGGGAAGAGATATCTGTCATCAGCTGATCAAGTCCAAGAACTGAGTGTTTCCAACTGGTCTAGACTCCCCCCTGCTGACACGTGATGTGAGTCCCGAGATTCCCTGATCCAAAATGGCTACTAAAACCACAATCAATTACAGCGGCCACATTAGACAGACATGACGTGTGTGTCGAGATATTACCCACCACGAGGTCCTGATTTACACTGAAGCATCAGTGTGCTCTAATACCTGTCCAACTCAATAGGCGGCGACACTGTGACAATTTATTTTCACTGTGACCCTTATTAGGAAAGAAGGAAGGACTGCAAGGGAATTAGAGGAAGCTGTGTGGGTGACGGTCACTACGGGAAGCTGGTCACATGTAACTTGGCAATCACATGACCTTCGAGTGTTGCAAAATCAAATGTTACGCAAGACGAATCACAATCAAGCGATGACAATCTCTGCAGGGTGCCATAATCACATTTGCACATATCTGCGCGCACTTCCGGCGGGCAGAACGCATGCCGTTTCCACACGTGTGCGTGAGACACTTTGCGACACCGCGAGATTAATCATCACTGAAAGCCAGCGCTAATTTGCCGTGACCCCAAATTTGCTGGATTCTCCCAAATAAGATAACTACCTAGAGGGCACCTGACCCAATAAATTCAATAAAAGGATGTGCTGTGCATAAGCTATGTATTTATTGCGGCCGGCCGCCGCCAACGCTTGATTTGTTTGAGCAAAGTAAATTTCAGACATTGTTGTAGGCAATTAGATCAGCGGTCGCAAATCCTACGTCCCGGCGATGCAATTTATTGGATATCGACACGCCAAATGGATCTTAATTATGCCTAATTTCTATATGAAGCTGTTGAGTGCTTCGGGAGACAGAACAATTGTTTGACCATGAAGTGACACAACTCTTAATTCATGCACATTCCCAGGGGGCTGAGGCCGAAGTCATCGTGCCGTTGCGTCAGTCCACCGTCTTATGGTGATCATGTCAAGGAACTGTAGGATGAGGAAATGTGGCAATTAGCAAGTGCTAATTAACTTAGTGTGGCCACTTGACGTATAGCGCCAATTGTATTTGTCTACTACGCATTTCATTATCTGCTGTGTTGACACATTTGATGTGGAGGGCCTAATAACTGCTGGCATCCAGTGGCCATCTTTAATCTTACTCGTGCCTGCCAATTAAAAACTAAATAAGTGCCTAATTAATTTATGCAAAGGCTTCAGATTGGAATGCAAGTGTCTCATGGTCCCAACGTGGAAACTAATGCTGGTCTTGTGCTGACAATGAAGTCTTCTCATTTATCAGAAAATATGTTAAGAATTTAAGGTATTTTTATAACTGTACACTGGGACATCTTTCATTTAGTCGGAAAAACATAATTGTGTATTTTTTTGATGTTAGTGTGGATACTAATAAAATGTCTTAATGAATTTTGACTTAGAGACATAATTATTGGAATAAATATTCACATGTGTGAAATACTTTTAATGGTGAAAATGTTCACTTCAGCATAACATCTGATACACTGGGTAACTTTTAATGTTAACACACAGTGTTACACCAGTGTTAACACATGGTGTTACACCAGTGTTAACACTGAGGCACTCTTACAAATCTTCATTCATTTGTCTTGATACATTTATTTGTGACACTTTTAATTAAAAAAAAAGTTCCCTACGTAAAACACAAATACTTGGTCAATGGGATGACACTACAGTGTACCACAGTGACTCGCGTCCCTCCAAGTATGCCATCCATCCAAGAACCTACTCCCTCATCGATGGGCATCTTCAGGGGATTAATCGTGAAACAATCACAGCACGTTTGCATGTGGCTTAGACGGGGGTTATGCACGACCATCGCACAGTGCAGTGATGCATCATGATATATAGTGACGCGCGGGGCATTAGCGCGATGTCACCATCTGACACGGTCTGTGATCAAACCACCTGTTCTCAGGAGACACTTACAGCAAATTTAATATCACTGAGCATTTTATCACCTGTTCACTCCACACAATACCTCCATAAAAAGTAATTGCCAGAGAAACAATAATTCATTATACGCTGCGCTGACACGCTGAGAGGAAACGATATTGGATCTAGGCTATACAGTGAAACTTTAGTGCGTTTATAGTGTAACAGTTGGTTATAGTATTGTTACAAGCAAATAATCCACTTATTCAGCTCAATTGTGGAATGCCAAAATTGCTCACAATTTTAACAGTTATTATACAAGCATGACAATAAAAGAGAATTTACCATGCAAATAAACTTACATTCAAAATATAATAGGTTAATAAAATAAAAAACTGAAACACACAAAATATCAATATTAGTACTGGCATAGGACCTCTCTGGGTAATATAAATCACACACAACAGTGATTACTATCAAACCACTCCACAAAGTTTACATAAATATTAGTAGATTTTCTTTAACTTCACATGTTCATCTCCTGTAGCTTTCCAATACACACAAAATATACAGAGGTTAGTACTACATCTC
This sequence comes from Ridgeia piscesae, assembly GCA_025642075.2. Taxonomy (NCBI): domain Eukaryota; kingdom Metazoa; phylum Annelida; class Polychaeta; order Sabellida; family Siboglinidae; genus Ridgeia; species Ridgeia piscesae. The sequence goes on along the minus strand of JAODUO010000199.1, from coordinate 469,173 downwards.
AGAAACATTCCCTAAGTGTCCACCAAGTTATCATTGGTGTAATGCTGGCGATTATTTCAAACAGTCTTAAGCAGTAACATCAGCAGCATCTGTGTTTATGTGAAATCTACAACCATACCTGGTTAATATCTGCAAGTGGCTCCATCTAGTGGCATGTAGAGCAGTTACACCTGGCAGGCATTATACTGAGGTCAGCTACCCAGCGAACATCAGCATAACCTCTCACAGATAAACCCCTTGCTAATAAAACATGGGTATAATCACTCATTGACATAATATCTTATGGACAAAACCATTGATAGACATCAGCTATGAGAGACAAGATATTTCATGGACTAATCTGACATACCTCGCCATGAACATTATTTTGAGTGTTCAGTTTACACCTCCACTCAACTAACACAGACAACCTTCACAATAATGTCACAACAACGCATCTAGAAACTAAATGCTTATTAATTTTTCAGTCAATCATTTGTTCCGTTCATTTATAGACTTCTATAAAAACAGATACTTACTAATATCTAATCTAGGCCACATTTAACAGCTATGACTTTACAACCAACACCTGAATTCAATCAGGCATTGTGCTATCTGGTAATACTTTTTATTCCGGTGAACTAAGTGATTTAGAATGATTGTCCCAGGCCGCTAAGGTTGTGGGACAGAACGGCTTATCAGGCCGATTCAGATCCCAGATTGCAAAGCAGCTGCCAATCTAAAGAAAACATAATTTCATACGTCAAATCGCTGTACTCCCATGATAGGCTCTCTGTGCAACTTAAATCATTTATTTATCATGCTAAGTTTTGTCAACTGTTAAGGACAAATAAATAATAATTGCTAATGTGAGACATTTACAAGCTGGAGGCATCTATCTAAAGTTAGCACCTGCTGACTGATTACATGGTAAACTATTACATTTGTAATAAATCAGAAGAATAAACAACAAGAACTTTTAATTTGAAGACACTTCTAAGCAGTTTTAACAATGCTATAAATGACATAAACAACAAGTACCACAAACTGTATATCCATACATCTATTCAATTAGAGTGATTAGAAAACAGTTTAGTGATGTGTTTTACTGTGACTATCATAGAACAAGTCTTCCCAAAATCTTTATTGCATGCTGGAAATAATTATCACCATGAGCATGTTTCTTTCAGAAATTAAATATACTCAATTTCACATAATTTGTAGAGAGGATTTGTATGTAATGTAATTACTCTATCTGTGAACGTTCTCTGTAACCCACAACATAATTCGATTCAGATGTATTTGATGGGAAATCCTTATGCAGAATATATCACAAACACACGACAATGTTATGACTGCAGATTTGTGTTATTCTTAGATTCACTTTCATGTAGTTTATATGAAGATGCCTGCAGCACAGGGCCCGTATTTTTGCAGCTGCCACCAAGAAAAATACTGATAAAATCCATCACACATAGTTGGCGGAAATATAAGATTATACATGCTGCCTTATCAATGCTAATGTTTGGCAAATCTAACACACAAAAAGTCAACTGATGTGATATAATATTTACCCCAAAAGGACGAGTAGCTTGTATGATTTAACAGCAAATGTTGTTTATGTGCAATTAGCTTCTTACTGAAGACATTTGTATGGAGCAATTTTTTAGTTTTATTCAGTGCATGTACAAAACACCCTTGTTAGATTTACTTAGTGTCTGCAACGTTTTTTAGAAAAACAATTAAAGTGCATAATTAGCCACTGAATAATAACTGCATGTAATTCATGTTTTTTCTTTACGCTTTAAATAAGTACCCAAATATTTTTCAACTATATTATTTACTAATGAGCACTACATCATTACTACCTGATACTATATCATTAATAATTGCATTAAATCACGCATGGCAGACAACAATACATTCTGATGTACATTGCAAAACAAACTATAACATGAAAATTTTAAACTGTTAATAATAGCAACAACAAAATTATTCATGATACAAATATTTAATATCAATATCATAAAAACGATTTTTAATACAAATGACTATAAAGTCACCTAAAATTGTACTAATTAAAAATTAATAAATAAGTAATTATTAAAAACAAATGCAGATTATCATATTAAAATTGACAACTCAATCACACAGATTAATTGACCACTTCCCACAGGACCATTGGTGTGACACCATAGAGATAAATTTAATCAAGAATATATATTTCTTTAAAATCGAAAACAAATCACTAATTAGCCTAAGTTAGACAAGTAGCAAACAGCACTGCCAAGTATTGCACTAATGAGTTTCTGCTGATGAAGTGTGGAATGCGATGTGTTGTGGAGTGTGGACTACTTCCACAGGGCTGGGAAAATGTGCATCTGACCACCTGGACGGAGCCTGTTGGACAGGTGGACTAGGTGGTCAAGCTGGACATCATATGGTACTCCTCAGCCTGCTGGTTGTCCATCATAAGGACTGTGGCATCATAAGAGATGGAGGAGGCTGTGATTGAAGACACGCCAGCACTGAGACGTGCATCACGCAGGCAGTTAGCAATGATTAGTGGGGCAGGAGGCAGCAACTGTGGCAGACAGATACAAGAGGCACAACTGACAGGGACCAGTCAAAGTACTAACTGGTCAGTGGTCAAGTGGGCCTGTGACAGACATCACTGATGCTGTCACTCATATCTGGCCATCTGCAAGCACTGCAGATACTTCAGCAGGCTTCTAGCGGCCACGGTTTGAAATAAACCCTCCCAGTGGGGGGTAACCAACTAGGTTTTAGCTAAGTAAGTTACTTTTTCAACCACAGCCAGTGTTGTGAACGTGACAGTTGCATAAACAGAGGCACACAATTTTTTTATGATTAATTTTTAATGATACATTTTTTAGAATTTGTTTAATTATTTATTCACTGACTTATTACATTTTACATGAGACATGCTAATTATTTATCTTATTTATCTAATTTATTTATCACACTGACGCAATAAATTTAATTACTATGATGAAACAAAATAAACATACTTCACATATGTAATGTGAATGCGCTTATCATAAACCAATTTATTTCACTGATTAAGAAAATATGAAGGACACAATGTCTAAAGGGACTAAACATTACATAATGGCCTTTTTGGGGTTTGTTTTTAGTTGATCTAAAATGTCACCATTATGCTACAATAGTTGTCAGCTGACCTTAGAAGCTGGCTGCTGGAAGAACTAAAGTGTTAATAACAATGGGGTAAGTGTGTTAAGTGAGAACAATGTGTCATCACTGGTCACTGACAGGTCAACTGCCCTTGGTTTATGGGAGAGTAAAACACCAACACATCTTAAGGCTGCTACAGCTGATGTAGGACCCAGCAGGAATAACAGTAATGCACCTAATGCAGTCACCAGAACTGTGACCACACGACACTGACCCTGGCACACTGGCAACTACAGCAATACTGCTGCTACTAAATAGTCCAAAAAAGTCTCTTACTATAAACAAACATTTTCACACATGTTGTCACACATGAAACATAAAACCTGTTGTCCGACATTAAACACAAAAACACACAGGCAAATGGATGGACTGACAGACATGAATAAAGGAATGAACAAATGGACACAGGTGTATGCGTACCTGACAAACACATTTTCACACGTTGTCACACATGAAACATAAAACCTGTTGTCCGACATTAAACACAAAAACACACAGGCAAATGGATGGACTGACGGACATGAATAAAGGAATGAACAAATTGTCACAGGTGTATGCGTACCTGACAAACACATTTTCACACATGTTGTCACACATGAAACATAAAACCACGGACGGACGGACGGACGGACGGACGGACGGACGGACGGACGGACGGACGGACGGACGGACGGACGGACGGACGGACGGACGGACGGACGGACGGACGGACGGACGGACGGACGGACGGACGGACGGACGGACGGGACGGACGACGGACGGACGGACGGACGGACGGACGGACGGACGGACGGACGGACGGACGGACGGACGGACGGGACGGACGGACGGACGGACGGACGGAGCGGACGGACGGACGGACGGACGGACGGACGGACGGACGGACGGACGCGGACGGAGACGGACGGACGGACGGACGGACGGACGGACGGACGGACGGACGGACGGACGGACGGACGGACGGACGGACGGACGGACGGACGGACGGACGGACGGACGGACGGACGGACGGACGGACGGACGGACGGACGGACGGACGGACGGACGGACGGACGGACGGACGGACGGACGGACGGACGGACGGACGGACGGACGGACGGACGGACGGACAGACAGACAGAAATCTGACAACACAAACACATTTTAAGGTCTATATTGATGAGTAATAAAACTACTAAATAAAAAATTCAAGAAATCATGTTCTATAAAACATCACATATTTATTATTGAATGCCAAACAAATTACAAAAACAAGTTCCCTAAAAATACATTTTAGAAGATCAATATTAACGAAGGTGTCAGGGTATAAGCTGTGTGATATCTTAAGAAGGAATGGGCTGTTCCCTACCTGTTTGTGGGTCTACTTCTCTCCTCTAGATGACCCTCTTTCTGGTGTTGCCCTCTTCCATCACTACAACAACACCAGACAACATCAGAGACCATCATCCAGTAATTGATATATGTATATATATATATATATATATATATATATATATATATATATATATATATATATATCCGTACGCGCCACAACACACACTTCATACATGCGATACCTCTATTAGGTAGTACAAACTGCAGTCACAGTGCTTACATTGATATATTTTTCAATAGAGAAAGAAAGAAATACTTGAGATTTATAAACAACAACAATAAATCTAGCAGAAACAGTAAGTCAGACAATGTACCATGCCATAACCCCAAAGAAACACAATCCTAGATGGGTGTAGCACCAATGTGCATCATTCCACAAGTTCATATACGACTCTGTGGCCGATAACATTAATCAGAACCACAAAGAATGTAATTTTCATGTAACAAAACCTCCCCTGACAACATGACATTTCAATGTTGTTCTCGGGGTGAGCAACCATTTTATAAGCACCGACATAAAACACGCGCAAAAAGAGCAGTTGCATTACTTTTTCATTGCCACTAAACCAAACTGGCCAGTGGTGAGCCAGTGTTTAATGCTCATATCTGCACTGGCCCTGATAAACATGTCAGCAAGTTGGCGTGCACAATACAGTATATCGTCATTTTAATCTGTACGCATGCCGTGGGGGGGGGGCCAACAGTTTGCTCTGGGCATCACACATCTCAGACATTGGTCACAGCGCATCAATCTTGTGGCTGGCAAATTTCAATAATTCATGGAACAATATTTCTGAGACAGCAAGCGCCATGCCGGTGGGGGAGACAGTGAAGGAAACACGTGTAAATCTGTCAACTGCGCTCCCACTGGACGGAGGTGGTTGATCCTAACATGACCTTCCTTCACCTTGCTGCTAGCCGAAAGGAAAACTACAGATTAAATATGACAGCCGCGCCATGCTGCATTAGATGAACAGACCTCTCTTGCTTCTCTCTCTTATGTTTACCATTTTATTTACCTCCTCTCTCTTCCTTCCTTCCTCTCCCATTTGCCACTCTCTACTCTCCCTCATATCCCTCTCTCTCTCTCTCTTCTCTCCTTTCCTACCTCCTTGCTATGTCTCTCCTCTCACCACCTTTCCTCTCTCCTCTACCCCCTCAAACCTGTCCATATACCCTCATGCTTCATTTATTCCCACAGGTTCCCTTACCTCTCTCCCTTATTTTATCTCTCTCCCCCTTCTTTCAAATGCCTTCTCTCTCTCTCTCTCTCTCTCTCTCCACCCCTCTCCTCTCACTGTCTTCCTCACCTCACCTGTCTCTACCTCTCTTTTCCCTCTCCACTCTTTCATTAACTCCTCACCTTTTCCCTCTCCCTCTCTCTCGTCTCCTTAATAATCTCCTCCTCTACTCTCTCTCTCTCTCTCTCTCTCTCTCTCTCTCTCTCTCTCTCTCTCTCTCTCTCTCTCTCTCTCTCTCTCCACTGTCACATTTTGTTTGCAATCATCAAACTTATGTAGGGAACTAATATTAAATGCCCACACTAGTCCTCCTGAACTGTGCTACCATTTGTGTGTCAGATTCTTTTTTTTACATCTTCCCTTTCTCCCCTCATTCTATACTCTCAATTCCCAGAACTAATAAATTACTTCTCTCAATCCCCCTCGTCTCATGTCTCCTTCTTCTCTATCTCCCATACTTGTGCTCCATGTTCCTCCCCACTCCCACTCCCACTCCCTCTCCGTCTGACCGCCCGCCCGCCCGCCCGCCCTCCTCTCTCCCTCTCTACCGCCCTCCCTCCCCTCTCTCTATCTCTCTCTCTCCATCCTCTTATCTCTCTCCACACACATCATATTATAACTCTCAGATGAAACATTCATGACAGCCAGCATTCTGAGCAGCATCAATACATGCTGTGATCGCAAATGTGTTTAGCAAGCATGACAACAGCTAGATCAAAGTCTGGGTATCCTTTGGCCGAGCAGATCAATGGCATATTGCCACATGTCTGTGGACTGTACATCAATGATAATGTGTTACTAAGTGCTGGCCTGACATCATCAACACAACTAATGCCACTGTCAGTGCTGTGTAGGAATACATCTTACGCACACATTTGTATGACTCTTCTGACAAAAACACTTGCGAAGATGTTTTTTAGATGACTGCCACAGTTTCCAGTGGAACTTCCCAGGAAAATTATAGCATATAAAATTATTTTATTTATTCTAAGACATAGAGTAAATTCACACAAAATACAGGAAGTGTTTGCCATCCTGTTTCAATTATTGTATTTTTAACTTATAACAACACTGTAACTAAAATTTTACTTCAACAGTATTTACAAAATACTCTACATTAAACCTGTACCAAAGCGTAGTTTACAAAAAAATGAATATTGCAGAATCTAAAAACAAACATTGTTGGGAGTTTGTTTCATGAAAACAACAATGCAGAAGTTGATTACATCAATGTTGCATTAATAAACAAATAATTACATGCAGAATATCAGCAATTGTGACGTTTTCATACATACATAAATTTAATGTTTACATTAAAATGCACAAAACTAAAACAATTTCACTTTGCATTTCATGATAATTTTCATTATCTTTTCGCTTTCATTTCAACAAGCACACTGTAAGGTCATCCTGTCCCGATCATCATGTTTGTTACAACATGTTGCAGGTGCCACGTCACAGCATGATGACACTGTCCCGATGAACATGACACACTCAGGCAAAACAAACCATCAGTTCCTGGAAGAAACATTATTTATTTCATCCACTGTGCGCATGTGCTGAACAAACAGAAAGTAAAATATTGCAGTCAATCAGAGTTCATTAGTTCCCTGTGCAGAGCCACGAGGCATCATTAGGAAAGTCACAAGTGTCGTTTGAACAGACCGCTACTTACGGCCAATACGTCAGTTCATTTCCTTCGGCAAATGTGCACACAGCGTGTCCACACATCATCACAGCTCACAAACACCTATTAATATTATAACTAGCACGTCTTGCATGTACCACCGAATCAGCCACACCATGAAATATATCGCCATGACCAGACTAATGAGAAATCATGGACAGTGCTGAAGTATATTATTATACGATGATGAATAACAAAAATCAGCAATGTGCACTTACATAGCGCTAAACCTTTGATGCAAACTATGTGATGATTAGTTAAAAAGAAACGTTGTTTGTTTACCTGGTCATATATATGTCCATATACAATCAAAGGTGTCCCGTCCGTGTTCATTTTGTTTCTCATTTCTGATTCAACAATCAACCTTATCTAGCATTGACTACAAAGTCGTAGCCAGACATAGTCCAGTTACTGGTAAAAAAATTATTAATGAAGATGGGTCCAGTCCTATAAACTATAACATAACTTCAGAGACATTAAAAAGTAAATTACTTAAAGACATTACTGCAATTGGAAATTTAATATCTGCAAAAGATTCCTGTTGATCACCCCAGTAGTTGTTCCAATTAACCATTTGTGCAGTCTCGTCTATGTTATGTCTATCAAATAACAATATCTTCCTATTCAGTGTCAATAATGTTCAGGTATTATGAGGTAGTCAGGTATCCGTAAAAGTTCTCAACTTTGTGTAAGTTTGATTTTGTATGACCTGGTTAGTTGAATAACTGTTTGGAATAGGGTGGAGTGGGGGTGAGGGGTGAAACACTTCTGTTCATCCCCTTTCCAACACACTATTGTTTAATTCATTCCACATGCTCAATACGCTGTTGTAGTCTACAATTACCACAGAGTTGAACTGTTTGTTGCAAACAAACTCACCGACTGCGAGCTCAACTAAAAACCACAGCAGTTTATACGAGTTGACATATCACTGGCCTAACACTGACAAAAATTAAAACACAGGGGGTGGCAGGGTAGGGTCCAGAAAGGGGGCGGGGAAATGGGGTAAGGGGTAGGCAGAAGGGGACAGGGTGTGGTGTAACGAGAAGACGGAGCCGCTGACAGTGAGTGATGACAACATCGGGTGGCTGACAATGCCGTTGGAGACGATACGTGGATGAAGAAGACAGTAAGTAATTCGCACAGTGTGCGATGCAATGAAGAAAGTGCTCCGCTATTATCCCTGCGGTGGGGCTGCTGTCACAACCGTTCAACGCCGCGCGCGCACATAAGGTCGCCATCGCCCGTAATGGCTTATGCTGATTGCACGTAGAAAATAACCATACGCGCCCGCTGGGAATCGATGCCGCAGACGCGTCAACGCGGCCTGACATTTGTCACTGCGAAAAACTTTATTTGTTTCTGATCAAAAATGCAAAGCCGGTATTAGAGATATGGTGTGTCGTTGTCCTGCGGGGTCGCGCCATCTCAGCACCAATAAGCTGCACGTCTGTGTTCATCTTCAAGAACTAATCATCAATGAGACAAACGAAGACAGCAAGTGCATTTGGACGGCCACACTTGGTGTGACCGCTCACCAGCCACACGCCACCGACAGATCAAACGTGACACTCGCTCACTGGCGCACTGGGGGGGACTATCCCACAGAGGGGTAGGGTATTTATTAAAATCCAAATGACAGTAAGCCGTCATTAAAAGTTATTGACACAGCCGGTGTAGATATTTCCAGTTTTTTACGAACTAGCTTCAAATTTCATAGCAGCTAAGCTGATTGCACTTGGGTAGATTTCATGGTACATCAATTAAAGGTTTAAACTAATTAAGAAAATGTCACCGGTTATACTAAAATGTTAATTTCATCACGTGCATGAAGAATGGCTTCTGTGTATGATAACCAAATCAGCAAGTGCTAAGTCAATCACGTAATCTTGTCAACAAATCAACTCGATTAGATACATAGAAAATGAACGGTTGAAGGTTAAGCGACCAAAGCAGCGCCCGGCGTGGCATTAGCAGCGGTGTCGTTACTAAGCGAAGATGTGCAATGATTCACAAGGGCTGGCCCCGGCCCCGGCCCCCCTCCTACAAAGCCCCATCAGTCGTGTGTCATGTAAACTAGCCATTAACACTCCTAATTCCTGATGCCACATATTCCATAATTACACGCTACATCACAGTGGCGTGGAGGCCTGGCGCTCAGGCGATCAAGTCCACATATCAGTGCTCATCTGTAATGGATAATAACCAGGCAAGTGATGAGTAGGGGAGGCAAGTGAATCGAGGCAACTCCGACCTCGACAAGCGCCCGTCATCAGCTGATTTATGACAGCCTCATTAAGCAGATAATTCCATGTCAGCGAATCATCAATAATAACCAGTGCTGACGACCCCGGTCACCTCGCTGATGCCGCCACCGCATGATGTGTGTTTATTAATATTCCGACCGATTTTTCGACAACGACAAGGCCAAAAAGTGGCACTGGCTGACGTGAAAGGACAGTGGCGGCTGTCGGCAGACTTTAATCAGTTAAAAGCGACAGCCAGACAAGATTCGCACTTGGTCCCTGCGTCATCATAACATGGTGATTTGTTTCAATCAACGCGACATCAAACAATGACATGTCCTGCGAATACTGAAAGGTGCTTCTTCGCTGTGGCGTATGCATAAGTGACAGAACAAAAGGCTACGTTTAGTTTTGCAGACATTGTTCAGACTGTAGTCACCAACTTTGTCTTTGTGATGAAACGTCATTGAATCGTATCATTTGTCTTGCTACATTTTCTTATATCTGCATATTTACAAAGAATCAGTAGAATAGTTGTGTTGCAAAATGACGTTGAGGATGATTATATGATTTGAAAATTCAATTTGTTTTTGTTCAGAGTAGAAACCAAAGTAAACTACCAATCTCACTTGTTGAATGGTCTGTTGAGATGTCCAGTATGTTTGTATGTGTGTGTACATGTGTGCATGCATGCATGTGGGTGAGCATGCATGCATGCATGTGTGTAGTACTGTGTGCACAGGGTTGTGTAGGGATATATTAATGTGATGGTAAGTTAGTTTATGTTATCAAGGCATTTGATGTAAGAAGATATGTTGGCCAATATGTATTGTGATTGTGTGTAATTTATTTAATATTACATATTAAATGTTGGTTAATTTCATGTATATTACGTGTGTTGTCTTACTTACTAAAGTACCCTACACTGACACACCTTAAATCTTAAAACGTGCTAAGTCACATTTGAATGTTTGAATGTGTCCAAGCATTTATGAATGTGTGTGACTATATGTGCTATTACATATGTGCACACTTATGTACATAGAAACACACACACACACAAATGTACATCATACTATACCAATTTACAGCCCCCTTTGTTTTACAATGACCCTACCTACCTGTATAGACTATCATGGGTGAGATACATAACCACAGGTAAAAGCTGACCATTATCTGTGTTACTAACTCATAACCATGCACAAGCATTGGTCAGTTGCCCATCAGCCTGCTGTGGACACAATCACCAGCTTCAGTACCACCAGTCATAACTGTCACCACCCCCATTAATGCCCTAATCACCACAGCACACAATAGCTGCACTAATCACTTGTCATTTCATAAGCACACATCGCTGGGCAAGGCATGCAGAGATGACCACATCTCCCTCCATCTCTGCTCATAATAACATATGATTAGGAGTCATAACTAGACTGTCTCTCAGAACAGACCAGCACTTATGTCCCCATTCACCAAGTCCACAAAACACACTGCATTATCAGTAGTGATTCATGCATGGCTAGTCAAGGGACTGTTTCAACACCGTTATTTACATTCTTTTAACTGCAAACAGCCTCTTGCAGCTTCACAATCATGTAGAAGTTATTTTTGCATATTCAAGCCTTCAGTAAGCTAGATAACACTTACCAGTCCAAAGCATTTCCAGTAAATGTAGTGTGTGTGTGTGTGTGTGTGTGTGTGTGTGTGTGTGTGTGTGTGTGTGTGTGTGTGTGTGTGTGTGTGTGTGTGTGTTTTGTGTGTTGTGTGTTTGTGTGTTGTGTGTGTGTGTGTGTGTGTGGTGTGTGGTGTGTGTGTGCGTGCGTGGTGCGTGGTGTGTGAATGTGTGTTGTGTGGTGTGTGTGTTTGTGTGTTTTATGTTGTGTATGTTGTTGTATCTGATGTGTCTGTGTGGGTGTGAGTGTTTGTAAATGTGTGCGTTGTTGTATGTATGTGTTGTTTGTGTGTGTGTGTGTATATGTGTGTCTGTGTTGTGTAGTTGTATTGTATGTTGTGTGTGTTAATGATACTAGTATATGTGTGTGTGTGTTTGTGTGTGTTGCGTGAGTGTTGTTGTGAGTTGCGTGTGTGTGTGTGATGTTGTGAGTGTGGTCTGTATGTTTGTGTAAGAACATGTTTCAACTAAGAATTGTGTATGTTTGATAGACATACCATGTGTCTTGGAGTTTAATATTACATTTTTTTATAAATGATACTATCACTGTAAAGCTGAACTGTCTGTTCTCATTGGTGACATCTGCCACGGAAAGTTATTATCAACAGGAATTCTGCAAAAGCAATTGTTTTGAATTTGGACACAGCTGGGTCCTGTATGTTTGTTACAGAACATGTTTACAACCTAAACGAATTGTTTACATTTTGAACAATTCGCAACACAACTTTCAAATTATGTTATTAACTCAAAGACTAAAACAAAAATATCAATATTGAAACAAAACTATGCTTACAAATTATAACTGAAGGGTGTGCTCACATTTGTAATAATACAGTAACTTTGGTATACAGCAAGTGCATTAAGTGCATCTCCTCCAAAGTCTAGAGGTCTATTAAGTGCTCCCTGCTTCTGCCTCTCCCCGTTTCTTTCCGTCTATCTGTGTCTGTCTGTCCGTCCCCGTCTGTCCATTTGTTCGTTCGTCCATCTGCCTGTCTCTCTCTCATTCTCTCTCTCTGTCTTCAATAACTATAACAGTTGTCCTTTATTTGTTGCTTCATGGGGGTGAGAAGTCAGCATGCATCCATTAAAAACTGTCATTATTGATAAACAAATGGTTTCTTTGTCTGCGTATCACACAGTGACACTGGGTGGCAGACTTGTTAAACCTTGTTAAAATGTCTGCAATAAAAGTCGACTGGGCAGCAGGACAGGTTAGTGGGAAGAGCCAGTCGGGACATGAAAGATGTTTAGTGCATTATGGGCGAAATAAGCGCTGGTTTGAAGCTGTTGTTGCATGCAGCGCACGTGATAAATGAGAACGCAGGCGAGGTAAATCATCAGTAACAAGCAGCAGATGCATTCATGAGGGTCCTCGCTATCTCCGACCACGTCTTCCATCATTGCTAGCAACATCGAAGAAGATCGCTTTTGAAATGTATGAATTTGCCAGTGCCTATTAACACGGCCGCCATTCATTTTAATATCGCCAGCAGCACAGGGGGCTTTGATTCTCACAAATCTGATTAACAGCAAGATGAATTTGCCGAATCAAGTCACATTGATTAATGATATGTAGCGTTTTTATGCCTTTTGAACCACATTAATGCGAATGCTTAACCCACAAACGTGTCAGAAAAACGGGCGACTCTACCCATTAGGGTGTCGGATAACATTAATTTGTCTCCTTCTGTCATATTGGTAGTAGAAGGAAACCTTAAAAAATGCATAGTCACCTTGATGGTGGAACACATTTTACCCGTTCCGGCATCGCTCGCATTCACTTTTTATTTCAATTTACTCGAATAACCGAAATTAAACAATTCCTGGCGTCTCTTCGACACAAATCATGGATAATGGCTCATAATGATGAATGAATATTTGTAGTTTTTACCAAAGGTTGCTCATTAATCGTCATTAATAATACTAGTCAAAGAAACAGATACAGCTATTGATAAACTACGCGTGTCAATACAAAGGATTGCTAATGACACTGACCAAAGTAATTGTATTACCTTTAATAAAAATAATGCAATTACGGCATTTGGAAATTGGTAATCCATCTTAAATTGTGCTTACCTGTTATTAGATGAGACATTAATAACACGGAATTAGAATTCATGTTACACCCATTAATTTGGAAGAATTTCCAATGAAATCAGATGAGTATCAGGTTGTATCTGAATGACGCATGTACAAGGAATATAAAGTTGTCTCTGAATCACATGTACAAGGAATATCACATTGTACATATCCGGTAGGTTGTATGTGAATGACTGAATTATATATATTTTAAGACAACTTTAAAGATACAACTTTGTTATCCTGGCAACATCATTTAACATAATGGTTTTATCTTCATTTGTAATTAATTTTAACACAAATTAAAACTGTTTTAATACTCTATTTACACATATTTTTTTATTATAGTGTCTATGTACAGTATGTACAGGCGTATATTCCATTATTATTTCTCATGCTAAATTGCCTTAAGCTATTGAGCTGAGTTTATATTTATTGTATAAAATAATTAATCTTATTTTAAGTAAACAGTGTAAATTTATGTATTTTAAGAAAACTAATTTGCTTTAATATATTGATGTTTATATTGCCCCTTTGTCACAGGCTAATAAGTCTTGTATTTTAATGTTTTATTATTATTATTATATGTAGAGTATTTTGTATCTGAATGATGTGTATAAGGGATACTAAGTTGAATTTGAAAAATACATAAAATGATTTACTAGAGATATTAGGTAGTAGGTGAATAATATGATAGGAAGGGATGGAGGGAGGTTAGGCAGGGAGGGAAGGATTGGAGGGAGGGAGGAGAGGGAGGGAGGGAGGGAGGGAGGGAGGGAGGGAGGGAGGGAGGGAGGGAGGGAGGGAGGGAGGGAGGGAGGGAGGGAGGGAGGGAGGGAGGGAGGGAGGGGAGGGAGGGAGGGAGGGAGGGAGGGAGGGAGGGAGGGAGGGAGGGAGGGAGGAGAGGGAGAGGAGGAGGAGGAGGGAGGAAGGGAGGGAGGGAGGGAGGGAGGGAGGGAGGGAGGGAGGTGGGTTGCAGAGTGACTATCCATAGGAACAAATATTATTGTTAATATATCCGCTAGTTGTCAATGATTTGTGGGGGTTATCTAAAAGGGAAGTCAACGGACTGAAGGGAGTGGGTGAGGGAGGCAGGGAGGGAGGCAAGAGGCAGGGAGAAAGAGGGAAGACAGCCAGCAGGGGAGAACCAGGTAGACATTCCTACAATTAGCCACCTCTCCAGGGCCGGCCACCAGTGACAAGAACACTTGCTAGTTATGACAACAACTCAATCTATGCCCTATCATCACCAACAGCTGCACAATATTCCAGAGCGAAGATAAACAGGCAACTGGCAAGAGGCCCCCCCATGCTATGATTTATCATTGATATCTGTTTTCTTAATACACCCTAACGTTTATCAGACCAAGGGGCGGCTTATCACACAGTTTTTTCCCACCCAAGTCTAATGGCCAAACCAGATACAGTCAACAGATACAGTGTATAACTTGGTAGATTTGTTTCATAATGCACTCCAAAACTTCACATTAATCACGTGCTCAGCACCCAGGTTTATCGCAGATGCATGCCATGCTGTTATTGTGTATAATAACGCTGGTGCCATGTCGAGGTAACTGCACTAAACACACAACTGTTTCTTTCTCGGTCTCCAAATGTAGACAGCTTGTCAACAAATAGGACTCTGGCTTTTAAAACTAATGTTGCCTGCAATATTATATCATTATGACATCGCGATGGGATAAAATACTACATAAAGTTATTATATACTATAAAGCCGCACAATGTTGGTATACAATTTCATCTTGCACCTAAAACATAGCCAAACCTGCATAAGCGTGCTTTTTGGAACCAAAATCATAAAAGAAAGAAATTTAAAATCCTCCAATGAAATACTGAATCTTGTGATGTAGGGTATATATGTGGGGGGGGGGGCTCAGAGGGGTCACTCTCTTGTTATCAAATGATTCCATTTTTACACAATTATACAAGACCAACAATCTCCATATGTTGGTGTTAAATACAGCGGTATTAGCAATAGCAATGACCATGGTCAATAGTGACCATCTATTTTGGGGCGGGTAAGTTTTGAATTATACATAAAACCATTTTTTGAATCATACATACAACCATGTAACCACATGTATTATTATGAGCCATATGACACGAATCCAATGCCAGACTGTGACTGATCATTGTGTCCCACTCAAAGTCTTCTATACTGACCCCCTCAGTAGATAATTATCCAATGATTCAAACACTGGTGATATTCAGGGCCATCCGAAAACTGATGTATTCTAAGGAAGGTCCTGAATGATCCATGTAAACACATTCACTCACAATATTGGTTGTCAAAATTATGTGTGAGTTGATTTCATTCAGGAAGTGAGTTGTGAAGGCCACCTGTTGGTGGTCGAACAGAAACACTTGTTATTTCTTGGATATATATCTGACAACACATATTAGATAAAACCTACTTTGTGACCCATCTGAACCCATTCTACTACATAGGTTAGACACAAATTAAAATTGGTAGCAAAAATCGTTATTGTAGAAGTGCATAATCGTCATAAACATGTGATCTACGTGTCTTGGGTAATAACGGCTGACATATGACATCTCCCGATGGGCCTGTAAAATAATACTCAATGCGGCGGATGGAAAATTCGATTGTATAGAGACGTTTTTATTGTGAATAATTTTGTCTGGTTGGTAGAACACTTCCTGCCACTTGTTTATTAGCTTACTTGGCTAATTAAAATAATCTGATATGTCAATATTAATTTGTCTAATAAACCATGGGACAATTTCCGGCTTTGTAATATTTATTGTTCCAATAAACCACGTTAATAACAAAAAAAACAAAAAATTATTACTGTAACTCTTATGCATCCAGTATTATGCTGGACAAATTGTTAAATTAATTTCTTTCATTTACATTTGTTAGTAAACCAAGACTTAAAATATAATAACTGTCCATATCGTTATGGTCACTTCCACCTTGTTGCCGTCACAAGAGTTTTCGCTGCAGAAATAATTCTTAAAAAGGTAACACATTAATTTCTCTGGTACTACATTTGTGGGTAATAAGCAGAAACTAAAATGTGATCTGTCTCCAAGTATCGTGTCTGCGTGAATGTAAGATGGTGACGCGCCTATATTACAGCCAATTTCAGCATTCCAGCCTGGGTGGACTGTATTTATTCAGACACAGCGATACAAAGACGTGGGTCTGGGTGGTATCAACACCGATAATGACGCACAAAGGTGATAATAAAATACAAATTGCCAGTGAACCCATGCTGACACTCCACGCCAAACATGTCATCAATATTGAGGAGCTGTTTTCTGGAGGGAAATCGACCACATACATTCGACAATGGCTAATAATGCTCCAGGGAAATAAAGAATATGTGAGAATGAGAAATCTGTCCACTCCATCATGCCAAGGTGTCCCGGCCCAAAACACATCGCTGACGTTGTCGAGGACACGGTCACGACTGTTGGCACACTGACACGAACATGCTGACAAGGTGTCCTCACATTCATAGGATGTTCAAAAGACAAAACTGAACAAAACTGAACAAGATTGGCATCAAAAGTAGAACACCCAGACAGTTGTGAACAATGCAAGCTGTGGTCTATCATGAGTTCAAAATGTTTGCATCTGTGTATAACTTGCCCTTCTAAGATAATTATTGATTTTTTTAATTCACTTGATCCTAGTATTTACTATTTAGTAATTCACAAAATCACCAGTTAATGAAGCGTGTTTATATTCACTTGTAGTTTACTGTGAGAGCAAGTATTTTCTAACATTTGTTTAATATACATTGTTTCATCTGTGGTTGTTATTTGTCTTGTATCTTCTAGTCATTTCATATTTACCGCCGTAACAGCAACGTGCCTGTAATGCGAGAGAGAGAGAGAGAGAGAGTACTGGACATTCCTGACAATTACTGTTATTAAAATATTCTACTGCATGTGACAATTATCTAACATTTTCAATCACCCACACTGATAACCAAAACATACAGACAAAGTACATCATGTAGAATTTCTTTAAAAACACACCACCACACACAAATTGTTCCGATCGTAGTCTCCAGCATACAAACACATTACTGAAAACATCTGCGATCAAGGTAGACTCAAATGCCATGATGACTGTATGATATATCAGGGTCACAAATTAATACCATGTCACAGAGTGGCTGCTATAAATGAACATTGTAGTGAAATATTGGGGACGCACACGAACACCCCGTGAAATATTGGCGTCATATATGAATGTCATTTGTGGTGAAATATCTTAATTTCACTAATTAGTACCGCGGCATGATACTAATACGAACATTTTCATCAGTGACACAGTAGAAACTACAGAAAGAGTAGATTTTAAGTCAAACATTATATCTGAACTATTTTCAAAACCCAAAAAATTATCATTGGCTTTACAAAACATGCCTTGTTTATATTATTATTATTATTATAAATGTTCTTTTTGACACAACTATGAAATCAACTTCCTTCCACTGTACACTGCACTGACAACTACTGTTTGCTCCCTTCTGGAACCTGCTCCACTGACTAACTCCTAGATCAATTATACACTGCATTTATAACCATTAAATATGACAAATAAATAATATATGTTTTTCTAATTTAAATAAAAAATATTTTGATCTTAAATAAATATATATATATATATTAGATGTCCTTTAAAATATACATTATCTATTTAAAAATAATTATGTTAAGCTAGTAAATAAATATATCTAAAATGCCCTTTGAAATTATATATTATCTATTCCAGAATTATTATGTTAAGCTAATAACTAAATAAATAAATATTATAATGTCTAAAATGACATTTAAAATTGAATTATATCTAAAATTGAATGCGTCCAAACTTTGATTTTATATTTAAAATTATATAAAAAAATGTATTTAAAATTATTATGTTAAGGTAAGATTTCACAATAAAGAGTTGGTGTTCAGCTCTATCAATCCACTATATGAGAACAAGTACATCTACACTCCACACGTGTACAGTCTGGCAACACCAACCAGTGTCAGAAAAAGAACAAGCCCACCAAAGTGTTGAAAACAGCAAATTTAACATTCCAACTACCCCCGGTACATGTTCTATATTTCATTCCTGATAAGGCTGCTATGGCACGGCGGTAAAAACTATTTCTAAAGCGATTTGTTTTCATACTGATGCTTCTAAAACATTTGCCTGACGGCAATAATTCGAACAGATCAGCGGGGTGAATTTAGTCTGAGATAATATTGCCAGCTCTTTTTTTGATCTGTCGTTGTATGTAGCTACTAGAGGAGTGACTGCACTGCTGACAATTTTGGAAGCTGTTTTCACCATTCTGTCAAGCCTGCTCCTCTGGCGCTGGTTGATGCCGCCGAACCATACACATATTGAGAATACAAGAATATTCTCATCAGCAGAGCAATAGAACTGAACAAGAATCTCCCTCCTCAGCCTGAACTTCTGTAGTTGGAGTAGGAAGTAAAGCCTTTGTTGAGCCTTTTTCACGACTGCATCTATGTTTATTGTAATATAATTTAACTTACTTTGGAGCATAATTGTATGAGTATGACGTTTCAACCCGTCAGCTACGGGCCTTGTTCATTTACTGGTGTCACGTGTGTTGGCTCAAATCAGACTACACTGTACGATAAACCATTCTTGAAGCCATGAACAATATATTCAATATTGCATCTATGTTATTTTTGGATCCCAAGTCACTAGATATTATCGTGCCCAGAAATTTGAAACAGTCCACACTTTCACTAGGTTCACCATTAATACTAATGGGTTTTTGTTCTTCCTAAAAATCAATGATCATCTCCCGAGTTTTGGAAGCATTCAATTAAAGATTGTTATTGCCACTTGTATATTAACTTGATGAAGTTGGTGTGGAAGATTCTACAGGGATACAGTGCTCATTGTAGTCAGCTGTTATCCTTTGAGATGAAGAGGCAGTTCTTGATCCTCAAGAGTTTACATGGTACACTGCAAGGTCTTCAGTTATTATTCTTTATAAGAGAATGAATTATGCTGGTCTACAAGAGTGTACATGGATGTTTATGAGATTGTCTTCAGCTGTTGAAGAATCAACAGTCCTTTATTCGCAAGAGTCTACAGGGATACAGCAATGTCTTCAGCTGTTGTCTTTAGAGTGGAAGTAAGAGTCTACAGGGATACAGCAATGTCTTCAGCTGTTGTCTTTAGAGTGGAAGCAAGAGTCTACAGGGATACAGCAATGTCTTCAGCTGTTGTCTTTAGAGTGGAAGTAAGAGTCTACAGGGATACAGCAATGTCTTCAGCTGTTGTCTTTAGAGTGGAAGCAAGAGTCTACAGGGATACAGCAATGTCTTCAGCTGGTGTCTTTAGAGTGGAAGTAAGAGTCTACAGGGATACAGCAATGTCTTCAGCTGTTGTCTTTAGAGTGGAAGCAAGAGTCTACAGGGATACAGCAATGTCTTCAGCTGTTGTCTTTAGAGTGGAAGTAAGAGTCTACAGGGATACAGCAATGTCTTCAGCTGTTGTCTTTAGAGTGGAAGCAAGAGTCTACAGGGATACAGCAATGTCTTCAGCTGTTGTCTTTAGAGTGGAAGTAAGAGTCTACAGGGATACAGCAATGTCTTCAGCTGTTGTCTTTAGAGTGGAAGCAAGAGTCTACAGGGATACAGCAATGTCTTCAGCTGTTGTCTTTAGAGTGGAAGTAAGAGTCTACAGGGATACAGCAATGTCTTCAGCTGTTGTCTTTAGAGTGGAAGCAAGAGTCTACAGGGATACAGCAATGTCTTCAGCTGTTGTCTTTAGAGTGGAAGTAAGAGTCTACAGGGATACAGCAATGTCTTCAGCTGTTGTCTTTAGAGTGGAAGCAAGAGTCTACAGGGATACAGCAATGTCTTCAGCTGTTGTCTTTAGAGTGGAAGCAAGAGTCTACAGGGATACAGCAATGTCTTCAGCTGTTGTCTTTAGAGTGGAAGCAAGAGTCTACAGGGATACAGCAATGTCTTCAGCTGTTGTCTTTAGAGTGGAAGTAAGAGTCTACAGGGATACAGCAATGTCTTCAGCTGTTGTCTTTAGAGTGGAAGCAAGAGTCTACAGGGATACAGCAATGTCTTCAGCTGTTGTCTTTAGAGTGGAAGTAAGAGTCTACAGGGATACAGCAATGTCTTCAGCTGTTGTCTTTAGAGTGGAAGCAAGAGTCTACAGGGATACAGCAATGTCTTCAGCTGTTGTCTTTAGAGTGGAAGTAAGAGTCTACAGGGATACAGCAATGTCTTCAGCTGTTGTCTTTAGAGTGGAAGTAAGAGTCTACAGGGATACAGCAATGTCTTCAGCTGTTGTCTTTAGAGTGGAAGTAAGAGTCTACAGGGATACAGCAATGTCTTCAGCTGTTGTCTTTAGAGTGGAAGCAAGAGTCTACAGGGATACAGCAATGTCTTCAGCTGTTGTCTTTAGAGTGGAAGTAAGAGTCTACAGGGATACAGCAATGTCTTCAGCTGTTGTCTTTAGAGTGGAAGTAAGAGTCGTTGGTCTACAGTGATCTGGAGGGATAGGGCAATGTCTTCAGCTATTGTTCCTTAGAGTGAAACATCATTGCTTGATCTACATGACTCAACATGGATACAGTATTGTCTTCAGCTGTTGTTCCTTAGAGTGAAACAACATTGCTTGATCTACATGACTCAACATGGATACAGTATTGTCTTCAGCTGTTGTTCCTTAGAGTGAAACAACATTGCTTGATCTACACGAGTCAACATGGATACAGTATTGTCTTCAGCTGTTGTTCCTTAGAGTGAAACAACATTGCTTGATCTACACGAGTCAACATGGATACAGTATTGTCTTCAGCTATTGTTCCTTAGAGTGAAACATCATTGCTTGATCTACATGACTCAACATGGATACAGTATTGTCTTCAGCTAATGTTCCTTAGAGTGAAACAACATTGCTTGATTTACACGAGTCAACATGGATACAGTATTGTCTTCAGCTGTTGTTCCTTAGAGTGAAACAACATTGCTTGATCTACACAAGTCAACATGGATACAGTATTGTCTTCAGCTGTTGTTCTTTACAGATGCAGTGTTGTCTTCACCCGAAAAACAACATGGAACTTGTCCTACTGGATACAACAGGAACCTGCACCCTGACATGGAAACAACAGGAACCTGCACCCTGACATGGAAACAACAGGAACCTGCACCCTGACATGGAAACAACAGGAACCTGCACCTGACATGGAAACAACAGGAACATGCACCCTGACATGGAAACAACAGGAACCTGCACCCTGACATGGAAACAACAGGAACCTGCACCCTGACATGGAAACAACAGGAACCTGCACCCTGACATGGAAACAACAGGAACCTGCACCCTGACATGGAAACAACAGGAACCTGCACCCTGACATGGAAACAACAGGAACCTGCACCCTGACATGGAAACAACAGGAACCTGCACCCTGACATGGAAACAACAGGAACCTGCACCCTGACATGGAAACAACAGGAACCTGCACCCTGACATGGAAACAACAGGAACCTGCACCCTGACATGGAAACAACAGGAACCTGCACCCTGACATGGAAACAACAGGAACCTGCACCCTGACATGGAAACAACAGGAACCTGCACCCTGACATGGAAACAACAGGAACCTGCACCCTGACATGGAAACAACAGGAACCTGCACCCTGACATGGAAACAACAGGAACCTGCACCCTGACATGGAAACAACAGGAACCTGCACCCTGACATGGAAACAACAGGAACCTGCACCCGACATGGAAACAACAGGAACCTGCACCCTGACATGGAAACAACAGGAACCTGCACCCTGACATGGAAACAACAGGAACCTGCACCCTGACATGGAAACAACAGGAACCTGCACCCTGACATGGAAACAACAGGAACCTGCACCCTGACATGGAAACAACAGGAACCTGCACCCTGACATGGAAACAACAGGAACCTGCACCCTGACATGGAAACAACAGGAACCTGCACCCTGACATGGAAACAACAGGAACCTGCACCCTGACATGGAAACAACAGGAACCTGCACCCTGACATGGAAACAACAGGAACCTGCACCCTGACATGGAAACAACAGGAACCTGCACCCTGACATGGAAACAACAGGAACCTGCACCCTGACATGGAAACAACAGGAACCTGCACCCTGACATGGAAACAACAGGAACCTGCACCCTGACATGGAAACAACAGGAACCTGCACCCTGACATGGAAACAACAGGAACCTGCACCCTGACATGGAAACAACAGGAACCTGCACCCTGACATGGAAACAACAGGAACCTGCACCCTGACATGGAAACAACAGGAACCTGCACCCTGACATGGAAACAACAGGAACCTGCACCCTGACATGGAAACAACAGGAACCTGCACCCTGACATGGAAACAACAGGAACCTGCACCCTGACATGGAAACAACAGGAACCTGCACCCTGACATGGAAACAACAGGAACCTGCACCCTGACATGGAAACAACAGGAACCTGCACCCTGACATGGAAACAACAGGAACCTGCACCCTGACATGGAAACAACAGGAACCTGCACCCTGACATGGAAACAACAGGAACCTGCACCCTGACATGGAAACAACAGGAACCTGCACCCTGACATGGAAACAACAGGAACCTGCACCCTGACATGGAAACAACAGGAACCTGCACCCTGACATGGAAACAACAGGAACCTGCACCCTGACATGGAAACAACAGGAACCTGCACCCTGACATGGAAACAACAGGAACCTGCACCCCTGACATGGAAACAACAGGAACCTGCACCCTGACATGGAAACAACAGGAACCTGCACCCTGACATGGAAACAACAGGAACCTGCACCCTGACATGGAAACAACAGGAACCTGCACCCTGACATGGAAACAACAGGAACCTGCACCCTGACATGGAAACAACAGGAACCTGCACCCTGACATGGAAACAACAGGAACCTGCACCCTGACATGGAAACAACAGGAACCTGCACCCTGACATGGAAACAACAGGAACCTGCACCCTGACATGGAAACAACAGGAACCTGCACCCTGACATGGAAACAACAGGAACCTGCACCCTGACATGGAAACAACAGGAACCTGCACCCTGACATGGAAACAACAGGAACCTGCACCCCGACATGGAAACAACAGGAACCTGCACCCCGACATGGAAACAACAGGAACCTGCACCCCGACATGGAAACAACAGGAACCTGCACCCCGACATGGAAACAACAGGAACCTGCACCCCTGGACAGTGGAAACAACAGGAACCTGCACCCTGACATGGAAACAACAGGAACCTGCACCCTGACATGGAAACAACAGGAACCTGCACCCTGACATGGAAACAACAGGAACCTGCACCCTGACATGGAAACAACAGGAACCTGCACCCTGACATGGAAACAACAGGAACCTGCACCCTGACATGGAAACAACAGGAACCTGCACCCTGACATGGAAACAACAGGAACCTGCACCCTGACATGGAAACAACAGGAACCTGCACCCTGACATGGAAACAACAGGAACCTGCACCCTGACATGGAAACAACAGGAACCTGCACCCTGACATGGAAACAACAGGAACCTGCACCCTGACATGGAAACAACAGGAACCTGCACCCTGACATGGAAACAACAGGAACCTGCACCCTGACATGGAAACAACAGGAACCTGCACCCTGACATGGAAACAACAGGAACCTGCACCCTGACATGGAAACAACAGGAACCTGCACCCTGACATGGAAACAACAGGAACCTGCACCCTGACATGGAAACAACAGGAACCTGCACCCTGACATGGAAACAACAGGAACCTGCACCCTGACATGGAAACAACAGGAACCTGCACCCTGACATGGAAACAACAGGAACCTGCACCCTGACATGGAAACAACAGGAACCTGCACCCTGACATGGAAACAACAGGAACCTGCACCCTGACATGGAAACAACAGGAACCTGCACCCTGACATGGAAACAACAGGAACCTGCACCCTGACGTGGAAACAACAGGAACCTGCACCCTGACGTGGAAACAACAGGAACCTGCACCCTGACATGGAAACAACAGGAACCTGCACCCTGACATGGAAACAACAGGAACCTGCACCCTGACATGGAAACAACAGGAACATGCACCCTGACATGGAAACAACAGGAACCTGCACCCTGACATGGAAACAACAGGAACCTGCACCCTGACATGGAAACAACAGGAACCTGCACCCTGACATGGAAACAACAGGAACCTGCACCCTGACATGGAAACAACAGGAACCTGCACCCTGACATGGAAACAACAGGAACCTGCACCCTGACATGGAAACAACAGGAACCTGCACCCTGACATGGAAACAACAGGAACCTGCACCCTGACATGGAAACAACAGGAACCTGCACCCTGACATGGAAACAACAGGAACCTGCACCCTGACATGGAAACAACAGGAACCTGCACCCTGACATGGAAACAACAGGAACCTGCACCCTGACATGGAAACAACAGGAACCTGCACCCTGACATGGAAACAACAGGAACCTGCACCCTGACATGGAAACAACAGGAACCTGCACCCTGACATGGAAACAACAGGAACCTGCACCCTGACATGGAAACAACAGGAACCTGCACCCTGACATGGAAACAACAGGAACCTGCACCCTGACATGGAAACAACAGGAACCTGCACCCTGACATGGAAACAACAGGAACCTGCACCCTGACATGGAAACAACAGGAACCTGCACCCTGACATGGAAACAACAGGAACCTGCACCCTGACATGGAAACAACAGGAACCTGCACCCTGACATGGAAACAACAGGAACCTGCACCCTGACATGGAAACAACAGGAACCTGCACCCTGACATGGAAACAACAGGAACCTGCACCCTGACATGGAAACAACAGGAACCTGCACCCTGACATGGAAACAACAGGAACCTGCACCCTGACATGGAAACAACAGGAACCTGCACCATGACATGGAAACAACAGGAACCTGCACCCTGACATGGAAACAACAGGAACCTGCACCCTGACATGGAAACAACAGGAACCTGCACCCTGACATGGAAACAACAGGAACCTGCACCCTGACATGGAAACAACAGGAACATGCACCCTGACATGGAAACAACAGGAACCTGCACCCTGACATGGAAACAACAGGAACATGCACCCTGACATGGAAACAACAGGAACCTGCACCCTGACATGGAAACAACAGGAACCTGCACCCTGACATGGAAACAACAGGAACCTGCACCCTGACATGGAAACAACAGGAACCTGCACCCTGACATGGAAACAACAGGAACCTGCACCCTGACATGGAAACAACAGGAACCTGCACCCTGACATGGAAACAACAGGAACCTGCACCCTGACATGGAAACAACAGGAACCTGCACCCTGACATGGAAACAGTACAATCGCTGTCTGAACGGAAGCCAGCAGTTGGATGTGGGCAGTAACCAACTGACAACATCGTATGAAGTTGTAACACACCGATCATCGAGCGGCGACAGTCGCTGGGCACCCTCTGGGGGATCTATGGAGATGTGCACTGACGGCGCAGGTCGGTGGGAGGTGAGGCGATCATGGGATGACTCCTGATGACATGTCCACCAACAGATGACTGCCTGCCAAATGATGCAACAAACACACGGGACACTTCTGGCCGCCATTCACATGCATCTTTCTTTGTGGCGGAAGTTAGTAATCTTGCCAGCCAGCCCGCGGGACCCATCAGCACGCTCATCCTGCATCCCAGTCATATTCATCTGCGATATGCCTGGCGTGTCATAACTAATGCGTTACAAGATCTGAAGACAGGCGCTATAGAACCATGCTCTGTGTCCCTCCTCTACGGTGACACCAAATTAATCAGGCGAGCGTCATTTGTACTGTAAATAGGTGTCAAGGGAAACAACTTTCTTAATGATATTTGCATAACTGCGGCAAACACATGGAGCCGGTTCTAGCACGGTGTGGCTGCGCCTGGCAAACACAGTGTGGATGGATATTACTGTACATTTCCAAAAATGGCTTCACACACTGGAATGCATTCATCGACGGCCTTCAACTGTCCAGCTGCTGGATGGCCACACAGCTATCAACGGTTTTATTAAGTTGCTGCAATAAAGTCTCAGCAACACAATAGCCACCTGTCTGAACTGTAGGCATCACGGCCAGTTCATCAGCCTCAGTTGTGTATTGAACTACAGGGTGTATATTGAATCTGAATGGGTGAGGACCTGTCTTCAAACAATGATACATCATTCCCCATGTACAGATTTTTGTGTGGAGATTAAATCGTGCCTATTCTCAGAAGTATAACGACTGTACATAATGCAATAAAGACACAGTGGTTCTGTCTCATCCTCTGTGGTGTTTGGAGGAAGCAAATTGTAATCTCTTAAACAAGTGCACTATTATTGCCGGTTTCTTGCATAGATAAGCATTGCATTACTTGAGATAAATCATCCTCGACATCACAATATAAACCGGAGTAAAAATGAAAGCCATTATGGTTTCGTGGTTAATATCAGCAATAAAGTTTTTTCTCATGATGATTAAATAGATGGACGGCGGCGATAAAAGGATCACAAACGTTCTATTACCCCACCAGAAAACTTATGAAACAACCGTTTATAAATAAAACCTGTCTCTGTAATTTTATTTACAGCTTCCTCGTAATATAAAAATGTGTGCACTCATATTTCTGCCACATTCATCAGCATTTCTGCTAAATACGAGCACTAAAACCAGTCGAACAGATGTTTCATAACTCAGCTATAAACATAACAGATCAGAAATAAAAGTTACCAGCCCGTTAGTAGACCTGGAAATATCTGTAACAACATAGCTAACATTGATGTCAGTGTGGGCAGACAAATAGGCTCTAATTATTTTCTTAGTCACTTCTTAAGCCAACAATGATAGCAAAACTTCAATAATCGATGTGCACAAAAGTCATGGTTTGCAGTTGCACAGTATCTCTTTAGCCTCAACCTAAAATTAGTCCTAGATCATCATTTTAATCACATAGTTATTATAATTTATTTAATTACTCCCGATATTAACACAGCAGGATTTAGCTCATTAACTGCATTACTTATTCACTTGATTTCATTACTTATTCATTTAATTTCATCATATGATCCCAAAACACTCTTTACAGACAAAGATAGACCAGATGACCGATTCTGAGAATCCTCTTACATGTTGTGTATTCTGTTAGGTAATCATTAAGAGGGGTTCAAAGAATCAGGTGTACTCAGTCTCACTTTACCTAGGAGAGCGGGACCAAACTAAATTAAAAGCATTACCTATGTATGTGCCAAAACCGACTGTTTACATTGCTGTATGTTACATTTGGGTCAGAACGCAGTACTCGTACACATTGTCCTTGTTACATATTGCCTTGGTTACCACTGCATTTTCATAGATTAAGCCTATTCTGCTGGATTTTAACTTGAATGAAATTGTGTTTAGCTATAGGGCTCTTGGGTTACCGGTATATTAGCTTCTAGCTGGTTCCAATCTACCTCTGGTAGTGCTCATAAATTAAACCGATAAATTTGTTCATGTCACCTACTGCTCCCAACCAGCATGATAAATCTAGTATTGTTACTTAAGAGAACCCCAAACCTTTAAGGATAAAACAAATTTCATGCATATGTAATACCTGATGTTGCTGGTTCTCAAGTTAAGTCTAATCAGGATGTCATTGTCATATTTACCCGAATTTGTATTCATGTTACCTACAATCTTATATATAAACTTCATGTTGTCGTCTCTTAGCCATGAAGGATGTTATTCCAGCTTGTGCTTCAGAATGTATACATTTTTAACCTAAATTATGCATTTGAATTTAGAAATCACTGTATACCAGTACAGTGTTCTAATCCATTTACAGTTTTAACATTCCAAGCAACCATAACATTTTGAAAAAGTTTTTTAGGTTGATTAAATGCTCTTTGGCTGTCATTAAGAACAATATAATTGTTTAATTAACTTTGGCTGTAATTAAGACAAATATAATTGTTTAATTAACTGGTACGTCATTATATATAACTGGTACATCAAAAAAAGTTGTATACCTTGTAAGAACAATTTTAGTTTGTCATAAATCCATAACTGCCACCTTTACACACTCAGAAATATTTATTTTACAACACCTGATTTTTCTTAACACATTTTGGTGCTTATCAAATGCAATTTACCAGGCATTATGCCAGCACTATTAAGAATAACATCACTGTTTAATTAAATGAGGACTGAACCATTAAAATAAAATTGTCTCTATACCTTTACGGACAATCTTACTTTGTCATAACCGCTGCCCTTACCCACACAGAAGTGTGTCTTTAACGACACACGGTGTGATATGATTTACGATGACGTTCTTGTTAAGAATATCAACAAGGTTGTTGATGACGGTGGCGCCTAAGGTGGCCAGGAGACAACAGAACAAGTGTGGCGGGCTCGCCTCGGCTCGGCATGGCACGACAGGCAGGAATGAGAGAATGAGACAGCAACGTGTGCCCGTGATGAGCGTTGTCAGCGAGACGCTAATACGTGCTGGCACAGGGCTTAGATGAATGAGTGGCAGCGGAAGAACCACTTTATGGCTTTATGAAGCATACGCGCCGCAATAATAAATTGACTATCGTGTAATAAATAAACGCTGCACAGCGCTGCGCTGATTACTGAGATCAGTAAGCCCGCGTTGCTTAATGTATCGGCGGCTAATTTATCCATATTTAACCTTTCAACCACTGCAATATTTCACATTGCTCGCTGGTCAATAACTGCGATCGGAACGGAACGGAGCGACTGCCAGCAACGGAGGCTGGCCTTGTGTTGTATCATCTTGTCAGCATCTGATCCTCTCACTGGCAAACACCCAGCTTATATGCGTGACATAGGTTTTGGCGCTAATCCGCCATCAAATTTCATCCCATTAAAATAACACTAATGTTGAATTAATAGCGAATGGAATCTCTAAGTGATAAAATGATGCCAAAGTTCTTTCATATACAAAGTATGCAGTTTTTATGAATATCAGTTAATTCTGATGTGGTTATTTTTTTCATCCGTATTAAATTTTTCAACCACAATGTTGCCTCACATTAATTACTTGCTGGTCAATAGCTAGGACAGTAGCTGACCTTGTATATCATTTACTCACTAGCCTGCTGGGAAATAACTAGGTAACCCACATAATAAAAATATCTGTAACTGTCATTTTCACCCTGCTGAAACATGTACAACGAGAACTAAAATTCTAAAGGACATCTGTTAATGAGCTCAAAAACAAACTAAAATAAACACAACTTTTTTTAAATATTAAACAATTCTGATGGACTAAATGACCTGACTTTTTCCCATTCATCAATTTTGATGGCACCACAGCCTACACATTGGCAGCCAATAAATAATGATTAATCTCTGTGTGCATGCCAGAAAAAAATGTATTAGACTTGTACTGATTTTGTTCATACATAATGAATACACATACCTGTACTTGTAGAGGGCTTTGATTTTAAACCACTTCTTGACAGACTCACTTACTCAGTGACATGTTTCTTTTTTCAAAATGTAAAGATCTCTGAAATTTTTGTTTTCTTGTATAAAATTCCCTCACAGCAAAGTAGAAAATAGACTACCCGGTATAGAGAATGGATCATGCCCGAATTTAGAAATATCATCCAGATCAGAAGGTCGGTCATGCAACATATTTAAAAATATTTAACAATTCCAGCCTTTTGCCTGTACATAAATTTATTATTGTTATTATTATGGTGGAAAACGAACAGTAAAAAACTAAGGTAAATTTTTAATACCTCGGCATTCAGTCATTAAGTGGTATTTCTTTTATAGTGCTTATTCTTTTTGCACTAATTTTTAATAAACAAAATAGAATATTTTTGGGGAGACATATCATGAATTTTTGGAAGTTCAGTTCCGAAATTGTGAAGTATAAATATGTTCACCAAGTGATGTAAATACAAAGACTTATGCTAACAGTTTTAACATGCACATTTCGCTGTATTTCTCAACAAAGCATCTCTCTTCTCAATAAACTAGTGAATATATAACCAAGGTGATTCATCTCCTATAATCACAATCAAGCCTGACGTTCTATTTGTTATTTTACAATAATAATTCCTGTATACTTACAAACATGTTCCATTGGTGTAGGTTTTATATTTTTATTATAGTTCAACTTAGAATCTCACATTTCCTCTTCCTATGACTTGAAACTATACATAAATAAATTTACTGTGTCATACAAACAACGACGTTGACTCACAGACAATCTACATACAAATCTCACTTAGCAAACATCATAAATTCTTATTTCCGCGTGGATGATATTTCCCCTTCTTAATCACCGCTCAAACTTCAAAGGCGACAAAATAACCGCGACGGTGCGGACGACAACAGCGTTCGCACAGAAATTATTCAAAGACAAAGCCGGGCGTAAATATTCCACTTAGGCGTCTGATATCAACTATGCTATGCATTAGCATGGTGCTAATGTGCCGCTGATGTAAACCAGGAAGAGGGAGCCGGCTCATCGTGCCGAGATAACCTCTTTCACATATTTTATGAGAAATATTCATTGCGCCTGTCAGCGGGCGAGTATCGCGGACATATTGGCCTGTGCTAACTGACACCGATAACGTGCACACAGCTGCTTATGAAGCATAACAGGAAGACGCAGACATGATATATCATTGCCTGTGCCAGCCCCAGACCAGCCACATCACGTAAGATGGCAAAGATTACCTGCTCAGGGGACTCATCATACACCCGCCGACCTTTCTGCAGGGAGGGTCAATGGCTGTGATCCAGCACTGGCCGGGAGCAGATAAATGACCCTGTCTACTCAGCAGGACCATCATTACGCGCTGTCTTACAGTGGCACTTTTCTTTTGTCTTCGCCGAGGGCTACCGCAGACAAAAACACCTGTGTAAGAGCGGGGATACACGTGTTCTGTGGGGGTATTTGTGTCAATGTGTGGGGACAGGTGTGTAGTTTGTCAGTATTCATGCATTGTTAGTTGATGTCACACATGTGCGTCTATAAAACCACAACAACGTGGTGGTAAACCTATAAGAAAGATAAACAATTCCTATCTTCTTCAATGAATATGTACACACAAAGAGTTACGACTGATGCCCATTCAGCATGGTTATACATGCTTGGGATCATGTCACTACACAACATATGACAGTGAGTGATAAATGACAGTGAAGACACTGACAATAACTCAACATGACATCTGACTTGCATCAGCAGTGTTATATGAGCTTTATGACAGTAGACTTTGGCACTGCTTCAACTTGACGTTTGACTTGTGACACTAAGTCACCAGTACCATTTGTGCATTTCTAACTGGGTATTACTGCAAGACTGGATGCTGCGTGTCAACATTTATTAGGGATTTCCAGGCAATGAGAAAAAAATGAATTGATTTCTAATTTGTCACTTGTGTCACCAGTGCTATATGACAGATAACACATTGACACCACTGACTCAATATGACATCTGACCTGTGTCATCAGCGCTATATGACAGATAACACATTGACACCACTGACTCAACATGATGTCTGACTTGTGTCACCTGTGCTATATGACAGATAACACATTGACACCACTGACTCAACATGACGTCTGACCAGTGTCACCAGTGCTATATGACAGATAACACATTGACACCACTGACTCAACATGACGTCTGACCAGTGTCACCAGTGCTATATGACAGATAACACATTGACACCACTGACTCAACATGACGTCTGACCAGTGTCACCAGTGCTATATGACAGAGACCACTGACTGGGCAGGTGATCTGTCACACTCCCCCTTGTCTCATTGTCTGGTCGCTGGGGCTGTCGACAACAATAGCTGTGTTTGCTAAATGGTCAACTGCCCGGTGTGATTTAGCACGAGTCACTTGATGACACGCTGTGGGGACGCACACATGGAGCGCCCTGACAAGATAGTTGTTTGACATTCAGATAAATGAGCTTCTTCAACCACTGATGCAGTAAATCATATTGACCTCTCTGGTAGTTGGGTATTACACAAAACTTGCAGGTGACCTGACATCCTTCATCAAGTCAGTGCTCAGATACATCTCAATCCAGACTTGACCCGGCGGTGCCAATGGCACAGTGAATCTCCTGCTATGTTCCACTCATCAACCATTTGTCTCTCCTGAAATAAGACCAGTTATCTGAAGGTATCGATTTCTTGAAACCTGAGCTCTAAATATGACAACAATGTCATGGCCTCAATTTACTAACAAATATTTCTCTGTGAAACAATAAAGACGTCAGATACATGCAACTTCACCATCACCATGTGTTTGAAGCAAATAGAAAAACTCAAACTGACAGTTACCCTGGAAAGGTGCACATATTTCTATGTGAAATTTTTCAAGATTAAATTTATAATAAAAAAATTCCTATCCATCATTGTACATGTCAGATAGAAAGGAGAAATGAAATCATTAAATTATCAAAAGTCAAAACCATTAAGAGTAGTAGTCTTTCTACCCGATTGATGTATATCTTCTTGTATGACTGCCATGCTTGTAGGAGATTGTAAATGGGACTTAATTACACGTTTGTACAAATTGCAAAAAAGTTCTACTGCCTAACAGGCGGAACAAAAATCTCTAATTTATTAGATTTGTTGAGAATATATGACACAGGAAGATGGGCATGGGACTTGATGTGTGTGGCAGAGATTGGTTTATAGACGTGAGTAATGTCTGCGTGAAAGGACCAAACATCAATAACACAGAGCAATGACAGCACCCAACCCTCCCGAATGTGTGCCGCTTGTCACAAGTGTCACAAATAAGATAGATGTAACAATAATGTAGCCATACAGTGGTTCACTAGTGGACAGGGGCAGCAGCCGAGCCGACACCCTCCAGTGGCCAGTGTCATCGGAAATAAAAACCACATCGATTTCCGCGCGAGCAAACTTCATTTTGCTGACAGCATTTATTATGGGTGGTCGAGAAAATCAAATAACGATCATACTCAATTTCTATACGCCGCTGAAACTGACATTTATATGAGACATTGCTAGACATACGATGGTGGCAATCTGACAGAATTATCCCCCGCCACGCAACAAGCTGCTGGCGGATGTGGGACTCTACTGTCATTAATGGATCATTAACAACTGACATATGACGTGGGAATAATGCAGTCAGGTGCTATGTACAGGCCTGCAGTCAGCCTGCACAGACCATGTCACTTTCTCACTGCAGTGGTCATGCATAAACTGCTGACATTTGTGTCCCATCCATTCACCAGGGGTCACCACCATAGCAGTACCATACAAGCACCATTGCCAGCATCAGCAATGTTGTTTCTGGTCTTTTCAATCAAGACGCTTAGTTTTCATTTCTGCGGCATATGCTGCAGATGGATACTTTCTTCACCAAATACAATACAATACAATAAAACTTTATTTATCTCTGTAAGGGCAATTACATTGTCGTTGAAACGGGCATTGTGTATAACGTGTGTAAAAAATATGACATAAGGTACATACATACATACATATATGTATGGAATAATAGATCACTTTTTGCGTTTAGTTTTGCACGCGGGACATATAAAATGACGTCCCGACGGCAGAGTCTCAAACATTGGATAAAGGACATGACTTCTATCGACTAAAATAGAATGAGCCTTCCTAGGCATTTGTTTTTCCCAGAATTTATTGATGTCTCTCAGAGTGTCTCGAATTATTCTGGAGCTGACACATACAATCTTCTGTAAGCTGTTCCTATTCTTAACACTCAGGTCGACATAACAGCAGATAAATCGAGAGAATCTTTGCATGTGCAATTGGTTTCTCAGAATGAGTATGTGTCCAGAATTAATAACTTTGCATCTTCAACACCTCTTCCAGCCCGATATGCAAACTGATTCTAATTGACTCTCAGTAATGGGAACAATCAGTGATTTGACTAGCTTTTCTATTGTTTTCATAACAAGAGATGTTAGAGCAACTGGTCTGTAGTCGTTTAACTGTTTTAACTGTGTATCTTTGGAATGGGAATAACAGTAGAAGTTTTCCAAGCAGTGGGGATAATAGCGGTGTCTGGAGAGGTCTGAAAGAGATGTTAAAAGAAGCCACTAAGTTGATCAGCACAAAACTTAAGAGTCCTGCCACATATGCCATCAGGGCCTGGGCTTTTGTTTATCTTAATCCTCTTAAGATAATAATGATTACTTATGATAGGAATGTAAAATTTTGACATTTTGGCAGGCACTTCATTAATACACAGAAGCACACAATATTTCTGTAGTGAACAGGCATATTCAGCATTTTCCAGAAAGTGAAATAGAAACATTATCAAACTTTAAAGGAATTTGTTTTATAAAATAAACAAAACGTTTTCACACTGAACTATTTTTGGAATATGATTTGCTTAGATTCAATTGTAGGTGGTATACATTAAAATTTTCCTAAGTATTGTATTTATTATTATAATTGTAGGTATCTGCCATATTGACAAATAAGGGATCATTCCAGAATGTCAATGTCTATTGTCAGATGAAAATACTTTCATCTGGCAGCAGCCTCCCAGCATCCTCAGATGAATGTTTATATAGAGTGTATATCAATTATATTGACAGAACAGGTCCAAAGCATAAACTATCAATGTCAAACTCCACATGAAATGCCTCTGAACATTCCCTCCCCATACAACAGTAATTATGTTTTATATCAGACATCAACATTCAGAGATGACCCCTAAATGTTTTTATAAAATAACATGCTTACAGTTGTGCATGATAGTTACCTAATGGGTTAAGTGATGTCAGTGCAACAGGGGATGTTTGTAGAATACAAACCTTGGTGATGTGTTCACAGACAGAAGTCAGACTGAGCTAACTCCAAATTTGTGTTGTTATTTTCAAAGACTATTATAAGCCAGGGGCATGTAGACAAAGCCAAGACATTTAGTTAATAACATGCCACAAGGGGGCGCCACCATGATAATGTTTTCATTTGCACAAATTGACATGTGCCCAAAGGTTATGTACTGCCAACCTGCAAGTGGTAGTGACCTGCGTTTGGTGCCTATGAGATATGTGGTTCCAGAATAAGTGGTGCCTACCTACACGTGGTGCGTATCTGAATATGGTGCCTACCGCGTGTAGTGCCAACCTGCATGTGGTGTCTACCTGTATACGATGCCTACCTATATGTTGTGCTTACCTGTTAATGGTGCCTACCTGTATGTGATGCGTACCCCTGTGTGGTGCCTACCTGTACGTGTTGCATACCTGTGTGTGGTGCTTACCTGTGTGAGGTGCCAGCAGGGACGCAAGAGAGGCCGCATGGACAGTGCTAGACATCATGTGGTCAGCCACTGGTGTGACAGTGACCGCTGCAAGTAGACAACACCAACCTGTCACCTCCACTATGACTAACCCAGGTGCCTGCTCTGTCACCAGGATCTCAACACGTGCCACTGCCAGTAACATTATTACACAGCAATGTCCCCATGCATCAAATCACTGTTGTTTCCTTCACAAACATCTGATCACAGTGAGAACATCCTCATGCACCAGGGGTCGCTGTCACTCTTTATGTCAGTGCCAGTTCTTCTCTATCCCTTTCAAAAACTACTTTTTAACGTTAGCCAATTAAATTGTCCATGAGGTATGTGGTCAGTCTCCAGTCTCCAGTCTCACCAGTCGTATCATATCATTGTTTGGGTGACTTCAGCCACTTGCTCCATGCAATATTTTGGATGTGAATCGGTCCTTATATTAGGAATCCCACCAGTTATATGTCCGTCTTCAAATTGGGATTGGTATTTGTACTGTTCCCACGGCTCACACAGTAGCGATTGGTGAAGTCAAATGCCATAATTTACGGAGACGATCAGCCACGGGTAGTGAGGAGTCAAAATGCTTTTAACAATTAAGCATTATATTTGTCTCTAGACAATACACACAAAAACAGAGTTGAGATGCATGCAAGTGTATTAACATTGTGAGTTGGGTTCAGCATGATTACATGTAACTTTCTCTGTTTCTGCATTCAGGTAGTCACAGTGTACACATCTGTACACACACACACACACATATATATATATATATGTATTATATATATATATATATATAATACATATATAAATATATATACATACATATATATACATACATATATATATATATATATATGTATATATAAATTATATATATATACATTTAATATATATATATATATTATATATATATATATATATATATATATATAATTTTATATATATATATATATATATATATATATATATATATATATATATATATATATATATATATATATATATATATGTATATACAGATGTGTATACTGTGACTACCTGAATGCAGAAACAGAGAAAGTTACATGTAATCATGCTGAACCCAACTCACAACGTTAATACACTTGCATGCATCTCAACTCTGTTTTTGTGTGTATTGTCTAGAAATAAATATAATGTCAGATTACGTGCCCCTTACCTTTGTCTCCTGCAGTCTTGGCCATTGTGTCTGTGTACAGCAATGTTGACATCCCTGGTGTGGTGCCAGGCACCGTCATAGTGGTGTCGGCCTGCCGCATGCCACCTGATGACGTCAGTGGCATCCCACTCGGTAGATGCAGTATGAGCTGCTCCACGGCTCCAGACTGGGAGCAGGTCACCTGGAAGGGGGTGGAGGAAAGGAGGGCTGTCCCCGCCGCCCCAGACACCATGGAGAGAGCCGATGCCGGGATGACGGTGTGGAGAGGCTGTGTCGGTGGCACCACCACAGCGGCGGCGGCACCGCTCGACTGCACCACATTGACCGTGGGCAGCGTGGCAGTGGTGGTCGCGGGGGATGTAGCTGCGTCCAGCACAGTGAACAACTGCAACTGCTGCGGCTGCTGTAGTTGCTGCGACTGCTGTGGCTGCTGCAGCTGCTGTGACTGTAGTTGTCGCGTTATCGCCTGCTGCAACAGGAGGTTGTGCAGACTGTGTAGACTGAGGTCTGGGTTGTGACTGGTGGGCTGCTCGAACAGCTGCGAGGGCTGTGGAGAGACCGGCAGTGGCTCTTCCCCTCCCTCTCCCTGCACCGGGGGCTGCATCGTCAGCGCTGACATGAGGGCATTCTCAGTCGTCTCCACTTTATACATAAACTGCTGCTGCAGCTGTTGTTGCTGCTGCTGCTGCTGCTGCAGCTGTTGTTGCTGCTGCTGTTGCTGGTGTTGTGAGGCGGTGGCATGTGGCTGAGGTGTGTCACTGGTGGTGGCACTGGCAGCCGCGAGGCGACTGCTGATAGCAAGGTTCTGAATGTTGTCCTCAACAGCCATGTTCTGGTTGTTCTGCATGAAGGCGAGGAGGTTACTGGCCGTCTTACTCAGCATGGCAGTGTGGACACAGTCACTAGTGCTTGGTGTCGCCGTGTCGACGCCCACTGACGTGTCCTTGTCAGTCAGTGTTGTGTCTATCGTCGCTTGCAGGACGTCCTGCACTGCATCAATGGCTACCTGTTGTCCAGCTGACACGGTGCTCTCCATTGACCGCTGGTCAGTGCAAGGTTCTTCAACATCAGCCACCTCTGCCTGCTGATGACTGTGACTTTCAACCGGTGTGGTGCTGTCTGCCTGTGCCGTCTGCTGCTGTAGCTGCAGCACCGCCAGAGCGGTGTTCTCCAACGACTGCTGCATGGTCTGTATCGCCGTCTTGTGGCAACGCAAGTGACTACGCAGCGAGTCCTCGCGGACGAACGACGCATCACACTGTGTACAACTAAATGCTTTCTTACACACAGGACGGATTGACAAGCGCCTCGACTGCACCTCATCGCCTTTCACACTCCCATTGCCACTAGGTGGCGGTGCAGACTTCTTGTGCTGCTTCCGCGTCCTTGATGGCAGCTTGCCCGGGTGTTTTCGCTTCATGTGGGTCTTCACGTTGCTGCTCTGTTTCGTTGAGTACGGACAGAAGCAGCATGTGTATGGTCGCTCATCGCTATGGATACGCATGTGCGTTTTCAGTGTGCCATTGCTTATACACGTGTACGTGCACTCAGTGCAGTGGTAGGGCTTGTCAGGCTCATGTGTCTTTTTGTGTTCACGGTACATCTTGCGTGACGATGTCTGGAAGCTGCATTCAGTACAGTAGGTCATCTTGGCTGCGTTGTGGTTGATGTTGTAATGACACTTAAGATTGCCTGCAACACACAGTGACAAATACATAAGTAATCAAAGCAAAACTAATCATTTCCATAACAACAAGCAAATCAATTATAGAAAAATACATATATGTGTAATATATTTAAAAGTGCAGGTAAATAAAACACAGTTGTCAAACAACCTAGAAGTACTATACTGGATAATCTGAATGCTGACTTGCATTGTGGTGTATAACATGTGGCGTTTTATCTTAATTACAATTTTTTTATTATAACTTAGCATTACATGTTTAATTTGAATACTTCACATGAACTGAATGACAATATCACTGTTCAATATCACAGCTGTCAAATAATTACAAACTGTGCAGGCCCTTTTCCGTGAAGTGTGAACCCAATTTATTTAGTCATAGTGGAGTTATGCAAAATCATTCATAAGCCATAAGAAATGAGTGATCCTGAATGTGTTTGGGGGGATACAGTGGAGGGTTTTGGGTCAGTCTCAATAGGATGCTGCTGGACATCTTGTGGGGGTGGGGCTTGGAGTGTGTAGCTGCATGTTTTTGATAACACTAGGTGATAACATTTTAGAATAAATAAAACATGTACTATGTGGCATTATTTTACTTTACAATAAAAACAACTCACATGGTACTTTTTATTAAAGATGGGTCATCCCAAGTTATTGTCAAAATATATGCATGAAGTGCTGCCACCTTGTGGAACATTTCACACCTTTGTTAGTGCTGCGGTAGTCACAGATGTCACACTTATAGGGTTTTTCGTGTGTGTGCAGTCGGGCGTGACGCTTCAGGTCCGAGTTGATCTTGAACTTTGCCCCACACACGTGACAAACGAATGGAGAGTCGCCTGTGTGGGTGCGAAGGTGCACGATCAGCTGACTTGAGTTGCGACTTGCATACGGACAGATCTGACACCTGGTGGGAAGAATCTCTCATTACAAGGGAGAACACGTGGTAATGTGGACATGCAACTTCAGGCCTGAAATTATGCAAATTTGAGGCCAACTCCACTTAAAGGTAACGGTAAGTTCTTAGATAATGTAGTATCCAGTCCTCAGGTCTGATCAAGGTGCTTTACATATTACTCCCTGGCAGACCTGTTCAATCTTATGTATGCATCTCTATCTTATGTAAAGTTATCATCATTACGTTATGATTATTCACAGATTATGTCTAATAAATTCCACCATGGCATTAATAATAATAATTGTAAAACTTCTATAGCGCCTATATCCTTAAAAAGTTCAAGCTCAGAGGCGCAACAAACAAAATCATCTGGCTAGTCATACACGGGTCACGGGGACATGCAAAAGTTGTCTTTGGAGCATGGAACCGCCAAACATTTAAGGTGGAAAAGCAATTTCAAACAAAATAGTTTTTAGTTTTTTATGAAAGGTGTCTATAGTTTGAGAAGATTTAAGTGACGTACTTAAAAGGCCTTTCGCCATTGTGAATGCGCTGGTGTTTCTTCAAGCTGCTGCTGTCTGATGTGGAGTACGCACCTGAAATGAGAAAGTACACAATCAGATTAAAGAGTGGGTGCAGTTCCAAAGTTTTATTATTTTTACATTAGTATTTCTTTCTTATTACTACATCATGAATGTTGAAGGTTGACTGCCTGCTAATTTGTGTTTAGTTGATTTATTAAGCTCGGAACAATGTTCACAATTTGAAAGATTCCACCTGTAACATGTTCAAATACACAAATCATCCAGTTTCAAAACAAATTTGATTGGCAATAATGCCGAGGCAAGCAGAGTTAACCACAATACCCTTTGATGTTTAACTTTCCCACGTTCTACACAGCAGACTCCTGTTAAAAATAACTGATTGGCCAATTCTGGGCAGAGGAGCTGACACTTTCCTTTTAAGACTTAGC
This sequence comes from Ridgeia piscesae, assembly GCA_025642075.2. Classification (NCBI taxonomy): domain Eukaryota; kingdom Metazoa; phylum Annelida; class Polychaeta; order Sabellida; family Siboglinidae; genus Ridgeia; species Ridgeia piscesae. The sequence continues at coordinate 428,495 of JAODUO010000199.1, read as the reverse complement.
TAATACCAATATGTTACTATTTAAAAATAAATAATATGCATATATGTATTCACATACATACATTATTACACAAGCATGTATGCATGCATGCATATGTAATCATATACAAAGTATGTATATGAATACATATATTTTATCATCGGTGTGGAATAACTTATCTTAAACCCCCTACTGCTACAAAATGTGAAATAACATTAGCACAAAAGCACCAGGCCCAGCAAGATGCTGTTAAACTGATCAATGCTGAATACATCATGGCCCGATTCAATCACTTCATACTGATTCTCCCAGCGTCATTCTTTATCGTTACGTCATCAGACAGCATAATAGTTGTGATATATGGCAGATGTCATCTGAACACTGATGTCAGTGACACAATCCAGCATCTCAAGTCATTTAGCATCACTCACACACTAACGGCTGTGGATTTGACACACAGTCACCTTGTTGGACACTTTCATATTTCACACTTGCAGCAACCAGCATGTATTATTCATGTGCTTCATATCAACTTGATATAATGAATACCCGGTACATGCCTGAGGTGTTTGGTGACAAATGACAAATGTTGGCACTAACCTTGGAGGCATTAAGGGGATGGGAGGGTGAACTTGATGATGGCCACACCAATTAGAACAGTAACTAAAACTAGGTGAACATTGGTAAATAACAGCCAAACTGTACACATGTTAATTTTAACCCTTCTATAGTGCCTGTATCTTGAAAATTAAAGCTCAGAGGTGCAACAAACAAAATCATTTGGTGGAATCATAAATGACGACAGGCAAAAAGCCACCATTGAAGCATGGAACCACTGAAAATTTATGGCGGAAAAGTAATTTCATGTATGTTTTAATTTTTTACTACAATACTAGGAGTCTGTGACATCTGAAATATGTATGTTGCAGATTAAAATTGGATTTTAAAGAACAACTGTTTTGCATATTTGGAACACTTTTATTGTGAAAAAGTCTATACACTGTTGTGCCACTTTGCACATCTTTAAATGACTGCTTCTGCATAACCAGTAACATAGATTATGCCTTCTTTTTCTGCTTTGAATGTATTGTTATGTCATGGTGCTTTGTTATAATGGTATTACACATTTATTTAAAGACAATTTTGTATCAGCATATAATTATAATTTAGATTTATGGTACACTTATAATGCACTATTAATTAACCATTTATGATATTATAAAGGTTCTATTCATGGTCACGAAATATGGTCATGTTTTTGTTACAGCTTGAGTACATGAATAATATTATATAAATATATATTACAGCTGTATATAAATATATTATATAAATATATTAAGCAAATATGTTGCTTAATTCCAGCTGTTAGTTACAGGGTGTAATGTATATTTGCATTACATCAACTGTATGGAATTTTACTTTTACGTACAGGACAATATGTAACAATAATTATTATTATTACTATTACCCCGATATATCATGCTATAACGCATCAATATTTATTATTAATTAACTACTATATTATATACATTTATTTGGCAATTGCCTATATATATATATATATATATATATATATATATATGATATACATGTACATATATGTGTATATATGTATATATATATATATATATATATACATATATATGTACATACTTTTATTTTAGGACTACATTGATACATACCCGGGTAGTATAATTTACACCAATGCCACCTTTGATTTAGTTTTTGTTTCTCTAATTCAGTTCCGCACAACAATAATTTAGTTATATGTATTCATATGTTTTACTGGTACTTTTATTATATTTCTTATAATTTTAATGAATATTGTCAACAGTACTGAACAGATTTTTACTTTAAATTTTAGCATCTAAATGAACTTAAAATTATTATTATATATTAAATTATTAAAAATATTTAAAAATATTATTTAAAAAAATACTAAATGAATTATGACATATAGTTCTAGGTGAATTATGACATCTACATAGTTTTGTATTTGACACTTTCCCATGGTTATGAAAGGATGGTGATGTTGTTATATCTAGCACAGAGCAACACTCATGTTATCACTACCTCCAACTAAGGCTTCATTTTATAACCAGTCCGTGTTCTACTTTATAGACAACCTAGAAAATACATCATTTTATGCATTTATATTCGTTTTACCGGATCGCGTGAATTTCCCGAGCATGCATCTGACGTCTCTCGGGAAACAGATAATGAACTTGACAAAGAATTAATATAAACGACATGACCGGTTCGATTGCGATTAATCACGGCACCTTGCATGGTGAGAAGTGTCAGACGCTGCAGAAGGAAACATTAATTCATGCTTAGTAACCATAATGTGAACAGCGCCACAATAAATCAGTATTGTTGCCGCTGATGTATTGCCACTGTGACCAGGGAAGACTAAATTAGACATGATATCAGTGCCCTCCAACCAGTCACTCAGTAACAAACGTCGCCTTTAAACACTAGTCCAACACAGCGCATTAATGCGATGTCTTTATGGCGAAATTTCGAGCAATGACAGAATACAAGTGTTATTTGTTACCATTTTGTTGTGCGTGCATGCATGTATGCATGCGTGCTTGTGTGCATGCATGTGCATGTATAAGCAATTTAAAGCTTAATGTTAAATCTTGTATATCTAATTAATGTTGTTATATTGACAACGTAGGACAAACTATTAATAACAGAAAAGTATCCATCAAACTTGTTTAAAGGCTTCATAGTTACCAGGTACAATGTACTTTAAATTCCCCTCACGTTGTTCTGTTCTTGGCACTCCCTGTCACCAGGGGTGAGGTTAACCAGGGTTTATGTTTCCATTGTCTTTTTTCTTCCTCTTTTGTACTCTCACTTTTCTCTCACTACATTCTCTATCATCAGTCTCAAATTCACTATCTTTTGCTCTTGTTGTTCATTCGTGTCTCACTCTTTCTAGGTCCTCTTAACACATTCTCAGTCTTCCTTGCCTCCTTTTCCCCTCCTGCTGCATCTGCAGTCCATTTCAACCCACTCCTCACCAATTTTGTCTTAGAACTGTGCTTCATCCCAATCTCTACTCTCAGTCCCTCCATTCTTCTATTATCTTAACTTCTATGATTCTTCTTACCCTGTTGTTTTTGAAACCTGCACCTCCTCCTGTTGTTTATTTATGTAAGTGTCATCATCTCTAAGCCATACATCTATGCTGGGGTAGCTGAGCACTAAGTGAATTATCACATGTATAGTTGTTTTACTAGCCTAGCCTAGCCTAGCCTAGCCTAGCCAGCCAGCCAGCCAGCCAGCCAGCCAGCCAGCCAGCCAGCCAGCCAGCCAGCCAGCCAGCCAGCCAGCCAGCCAGCCAGCCAGCCAGCCAGCCAGCCAGCCAGCCAGCCAGCCAGCCAGCCAGCCAGCCAGCCAGCCAGCCAGCCAGCCAGCCAGCCAGCCAGCCAGCCAGCCAGCCAACCAGCCAACCAACCAACCAGCCAACCAATCATGATCAACTCATCAAAGTATGCATCCATGTCGCAATGTATATGTGCACAAAAATACACTATGTCAACATACTGTACCTTTGCTACAGATGCAACTTAATATGTTATTAGACACGCACAAGTGCTGCAGTGTGGATGGTGTTGGCCTGTCAGACCTGACAATACTCACACAATGTGCACTTGTAGGGCTTCGTGCCATTGTGGGTGCGTTCATGGCCCTTCAGCTTGTCCGACCGATTGAAGGCCTTGCCACACTGTCGACAAGTGAAGGGTTTCTCCCCAGTGTGGATGCGCGTGTGTCTGTCCAGGTCCTTGTGGTATGCCGTGCTGTATGGACAGTCCTCGTACGAACACTTGTACTTCTTCTGCAGAGCCACATTCATTTGGGCGGGGCTCTTCAGTAGAGACACCTTCGCTGGGCCTGGGCAGGGGCAATGAGATGTAGTACATTTAGTAAACAGCACTGCCCCAAGACAGTGCAGTTTACCATGTTTCTCATACAATGTCCTTAATACGACTTTTGCAATTTTTTTATTTTAACCTTGAAACGCTCAAAACAGAAACAAAAGAGGCCTGAGACTGCCTGGTTAACTGTAAGGTCCTTTATCCTTTGATGTTATTTTTCATTAGAGTCATTCATTCAATGAACTTCCTGCTAATAATTACAAACCCAGCTTGATTGTGGGTAATGGAACAGTCTCACTGTAAAGTGAACCGTGGTATTGTCGATGGAAGGTTATCTGTAAACCTGTTTACTGGTATTAAACAACAAGCTAGGTGCCATGCATATTAACAAGTTTGTTGGGCAAAAAAGGGTTACCAGAAAACTATTTAGCAATACACTGTAATGGGACAATCTGGTGAATGTTGATTATGCAACACAATGACACTTTGTTCCCTAAATGCTGTGGTTGGTAGTCACCAATCATCATTCAACTACCCCGGTAGTGTGAGTAGTGCCTGGTTCATATAAGGACCATACAATTTTCAGCAGCTAATGAATTCTTTAGATAGCAATCTCGTGGAATATTCACTACCACAGAGAGATGGAAAATAACAGACTTGGATCTAACCATAAAAAAGTTGTAAATCAGCAAAAACTCCAACAACAAACCTGATTCTTTATACGAGGTGTAGGTGGGCAGATTTTGAAATATCGGGATGGTGTTGTGGCCATTGGTGATGACCCCAACCTGCTGGGTGGAAGCCGTCCCGGGCATGATGGTCAAATTGTTGCCAGGCGCTACGGCAATCTGTATGGTGTTGACAACATCGCTGCTATTGCCAGCCACTCCTGCCTGTAGTGTGGTCAGTGAACTGTTGGCATATGCAGAGCCACTGTTCAGACTGGTCATCTGTTCAATCATCTGACCGTTCTGCCATATCTGTGTGGGGATGCTCAGACTGTCCGTGTTGGATGGCACCGTCGTCGACATTGTTGCTATGCTGTTTGGCAGGCCAAGAACAACATTGTTCAGGACCAGCTGCTGTTGCTGCTGTAGCTGCTGCTGTTGCTGCTGTTGCTGCTGCTGTTGCTGCTGCTGCTGTATGACGTCTGCCTGACTGATGGCCAGGACTTGAGATTCGGCAGGGTGGATTGTCTCATGTCCCTGTTTACCATCTCCATTAGGGAATTCAACACCGGCGAACTCGACGAATGAACCGACCAGCGCCCCCGACTGGTCTGACACTAGCTGTCGTGCGACAGAGTTGATCAGCTTTGCATCCTGCATAGGAACAGCACTAGCGCTAGTGGACAGCGACTGGTCAGCAAGGGATGTCTTGAACTGAGCAGATGGTTCACAGGCGAGGGACAGAGATGACAGACACTGACGTTTGTGCGCCTGGAACTCATCAAGGTCTGTGAATTCTCGTTTGCACGCACCACATATGTGTGTGTCAATGATCTCCATGGCAACTGCAAACAATAATATATTACTTATGTTAGTGTTTGTGTGTAACTGTTAACAAGCTTAAAATGCTGTGTAAAATAAATAAATATACTTGGTAAATTTGGATTTAAAAAATAATATTAAACAAAAAAAAATATATAGCGAAATGATAATAATTCTGATCAGAAAACCAAGACCACATACAAAAATACTGAATTCACGTGGGTGGCCTGTGAACATGGTGTTAGGTATACGTGTCTAGGTTTGCAATGAGACAGTTGGTGGTCACCAAGTACATCAATGTCAGTACCCAGCAGATTTTCATAATTATTTATTTTGCTAGAGTGCAGCACATTTAACATGTTTTGTACAAATGACTGAATGAATGCTGTACAGACATCTGATACTCAGTAATGGTATATAATTTTTTTTTAAGATTCTGAATCATCAGAAACCAACTTCAGATCAATCAAAACAAAAGGATTCGTCAACCAGTAGCAAGACATTACATAATTATGTTTAAGTATGTGTACATTAGAGAATGCTGGTTGCATTTTTTTTTACATTTTACATGTAATTGGTAATTATAGCAGATAAGCACCAAGTATCTATGGGTGTTTAATGAATTACTAGGATATTAATGACAGGTTGGAGATAGATTGAGCTATTATTTTAAGAAGTTAACAAAGTAGTGCATTAAAAATTCAAAGTTTTTGGCTTAATATAGCAACAGAGTAGTCAGTAGTTATGCAGGCACTATAAATGGGAGAGGAGCATGATGGTTCCCACAATATTTTTGGTTAGCATATGAATTAAGTAAGAATGTTATCCAGTTTGTTAAACATATGGACAAAGCGGATGGGTGATTATTTCACAAGTCTGCCATCAAAAGTTTCAAACTTCTCATGACTGCGCTATGTAGACACCTGTCATTTGGGGTAGATATATCACTGGTCGATGTCTCGTGAGTAAACAAATAAGGACCAAAGTGCCTACCACAAAATGTTTGATTAGCAAAAATTTGATCCTGCTTAATGGCCTGCTTCAGATGGCGTGTGAGCCAGAGAGCTTTGTGATTACTAAGACTCCAACATTATTATTGTACACGTACACCTACTTTCTACTTCTACAATTAACTGGGAGAAATAATTTGTGTAACTAAACAAGATCTCAGCGCAATGAGTCCACAACCAGTGTCATCTTTTTCCTTGCAAGGGATCATTTTCTTCCCCTGGAATAGACACCAGACAGAAGGGAGCAATGGCTTATTGCAATGTCTCTTCCAAAAGACATACACACTGCAGGGTGTACAAAACTGCCCAAGCTTCAACATGTTGGCCATATCAGAACAAAACTAGACTGGCTGAACTAGGGTCCAAGCCCATTCTTTCAATCACCAGTCCAGCACTCTGACCACTTGACCACCATACCCTGAAAGAAGAGACTACTACCTACCTACACAAAATCTGGATATAAATAATTTTTGTAATTTATTGTACTTTATGAATATGAATACATGAGTACTTTCTCATATCTAGTCAGCCCATTATTACCTACCCAACAATGTTCTGTAAATAATAACTCTTCATTCAATATTTCTAGCACTTCTGTTTGGTCTCCTCTTAGTTTCCTAGTCTCTAGTCTTGTTAACCCATGTTCACTGTAATAGCTAAGGTTTTAAACGCAGGATATACATTGGTTACTCTTTGTTGTTCTCTAACTTAGCTATGTCTTTCTTGTTTATCATGGGTGCTTGCATATATTATTCCAAATGAGGCCTAACAGCTGCTTTGTACAGTGGTACAATAACTGTATCTCTAAATAGGGGATATTTCTTATGATCAGCCCTAGAATTTAATATTATCCTTTGAAGCAACAATCTCACGCTGCTCTGGAATGTTTGTGTTAACATTTAGTTAGTTATAATATCCCCATATTCTATTTTCTTTGTTCTTGTTCTGTGTCTGCACTTAAATGTTTTATTTAAATTCATTTGTCATTTTTCAGACCATTTGACCAATTTGGTTAGATCATCTTGTGACATTTTTATCAACAATTCTTTTAATACTTTTGCACTGTCTGTGATTTATTTTACTTTGCTTGATATAATATAATCTCTTAATTGATTTATACATAAATAAAATTAAGAATACACGATACATGTAGTAACACTTATCCCTGTGACACTCTACTTAAAAGGAGTTTATTAAAAATGTCCCATTCTATTTATTACTGTCTTCTTTCTGTCAGTAACGTTTCTGTCCAATTATTTATCCAATATCATGGGTGTTTTGTTTAAGTACCAATCTTTTATGTGGCATTTTCAAATAGTTCCTGAAATTGTTAATGGATAATATTTACAAATATATTTCCAGTTTTGAAGAATAAAGTTATATTTCAGTGACAAGTTAAAAAAAATGAAAGTGGTCAACTAATTAGCTCTACAATTCTGTTAAGCAGTTTTGGTGGAATCCCATCTATCCCATGTGATTTTTTAAATCTTTTTAGTCTTTTCAATACCGATAAGGAGTTAGAGACATCTGCATTAACTTTTTTAATTCATCCTCTTCAAGTTCACCAACTGGAACTGGCTATAAACTGATATCTTATTTGGTAAATTCAGAACTGATATATCCATATAGAACCACTTAAAAGTTAAAACCCATCTGATATTACGTTTCCAGTGTTATTTTCAAATGGTCAATAAGAACAGGCATGAGCAAATAACAGAACAAACACAATCAGCAGTCTCTTACAATTCATTAGAGTTGCAGACTATAATAAATTATTTCCTGGCAGTTACTCGACTATGCTTAAATCATATCTTTCTAAATAATATTAAATAATAAATTTTTAATAAAAAATCTATTTACACAAACAATGTGAGAATATTTTAATGATTCAAATGAAAATGGAAGTGAACTTTTTTATTTAGCTTAATTATTAATTTATATATAATTGTTATGATTTATTCCGCAGTATTTATATTTTACAGCAGTTCACTATATGGAAATGAGATTATTGTACATGTACAGTTTCTTTACTGTGGTCCTGTGTTGAAATATTGTTGTGAATAAAATATTACTAACTACCCAGGTACTATATATATATATACTTGTCTTAGCTATAATTTTATGGTATTCTATTCATCAACTTGTCCTCAACTTAATGTGATATGACAGTGTTGCATTAAATTAATTAATGCATAGGCTATGTTTACGAACGCTTTCGTTTATAGCAGTTTAATTGTTTTATTATGTATGTATTGTGTTTTATGTAGCATTTGTTGTAAAGTATATGTTATTGTTAGATCAGTAGTAAAATATGTACTATGTCTAGGGTGTGCCATGAAATCTGAGTGATAGTAAAACATTGTCATGTGTGATGCTGGCGCTGTGGCACAATGTTTATTGTTTATCGGGGGGGGGGTGTATGCCTCCAGTACAGTAGCCGTTCAGCCTGCCAATATCACGACACTGACAGACACTCACAGAGAGTATCATTATGCCGGGTTTTACCATTTTATAGCCAACATAAAAAAGAAAATCACAGTAACTAATACGCTAAACGTTCGACCAGTGATCTAGACAAGTGCCGATGTTACGTGCAAAAAACAAAAGTTCGCAAGAGCCGAACCACGTGTATTGACTACAGAGTGAGTACGTAAACAACGCTGATCCGGAGAATGTGGATGAAGGGCCAAATTATTTCAATAAAGATGGCGGGCCCTGGAATGCCCCAACCGAGCACACGACATTCAAATTAATTCTTATGCCATGACTGCTTCGTCGACATTCGCAGTAAACATACAAACCGTGTTGGTGATTTGATATATTTCCGTCTGCCGCATTCACTTTGTTAATATACTATCAAAACTCTATCCCACATATTTCCTCAAATTATTTTAATTTCGAACCCATGACCAAAGACTTTATAGGTGAGCATGCGCAGCTTGCAAATTTAGTAATTCTCCAATACTCGATAGATGGCACCACAACGTTCTCATTTTGTTGTGGTCCACATGACGCTGTCGCGCTTATATTGTTCCGGTTGTTATAAAAATTCCGATTGACGTTTCTGCGCATACGCGATAAATGTAAAATCATCAATGTGCAGCGAAACGACAAAGCATTTTTTGGTATAAATGCCAGGGGCTCTTCGTTAACTCTCCTGTGTCATGTGATGATTATACTGCGAAGAGTTGCTTAAAATGTCGTTCAATACATTAAAATATTACGTGTCACGTGATTTGCGCTTGTTATCGAAACATGCCTCAAAACTTTTTGGCCTCGTGTTAATTTGCGACAAATAACTTTGCTGTGGTATTTATAAATGCTTTGTCGTCTCGCTGCATATTGATGATTTTACATTTATCGCGCATGAGCAGAAACGTCAATCGGAACGTTTATAACGCAGCTAAAATGTAAGCGCCACAACGCCACATGCATATTTTGAGCAGCAATCACAATTTCGGATAAATTGACATAGATGCTTCATTAATAACGATATTAAAACGCCTGAAAAGTATATAAAAGATAAATGTATAGTGAAAGAAATCAGAATATGTATTTAGCTAATTATTTGTGTCTAATTATTTTAGTTAACAAAATTAACACGTTGTTCGGTGGCAATGGCAGTGGCAGTGCAAACGTTTATGGTAATCTTCCAGTTAACTGGCCTAAATTATTAAGGCCTTTTTAAAACGTTGTAACCACCTTTTTCGATGTGTATATGTTCGGAATGTCATTCTTCAACACTTCCAGTACAAAGAAGTCAGATATTATTCTTTAGAGCAATTTAATGCCGTCGGGTCGACGTAAATAAGATATTATAAGCCGGTGTCACAGGGCGCGAGCTGTTGGCGCATACCAGACGCACAAGAGCCGCAAAGGCGATGTCATGCGTGTGCATTGCGAAGTCGAAATTTAAGCTTAAAACAAATAAATCTGCATTATACAGAACAAACATTCATGATATGTAGCCTTTGTTTTGGGGACACATTAGCAAATCGCAAGACATCGCCTTTGCGGCTTTGATGCGTCTGGCAACCTGGGCTGTGACATCGGCTTATTTATGTCGACTCGACGGCATTAAATTGCTCTAAAACACACAAAAAGTATGTATGACTTCTATTTACTGGAAGTGATGCAGAATGACATTCCGGACACATACACATCGAAAAAAGATTGTAAAACGTTTTGAAAAGGGCCTATTATTTAGGCCAGTTAACTGCATTTAAGTATAGAAACAAGCTGAATAATTGCAGGCTTACTTCAAACTGTGACAGACCTTAAATTTAGCTTAACGTATGGTGATTGCTGTTTTTTTAACACGCACTTGCACCACTTGCATTTTCACTTATATATATATATATATATATATATATATATATATATATATATATATATATATATATATATATATATTTATAAACATTTCATCACCATTATTATACAAGTTTAATCAGCAATTGATCATGCGCACACTATCCACAACGTCATAATTGACGGTAGTGGATTAATGGAAGAAGACTGGAATTTGGAAGATTACCGTGCAAATCATGTACACTGATTTTGGGGAGCATCAGCTATTGATTTGAAAAGAGTGAAGTTGAAAGAATGCTTATGGTATTAAGCTGTTATGAGCAAACTTTTTCAGCACATGGTACCAGTAGATTTCTGGACATTCTGATGATAACAATTATACAACAAAAGTAAAACATCTATGGCCTGAGCCCAGCGAATCGTCCACCTAACGGATCTTGTAGTAATAACTGGAGCACAGTGACGCCACCGTGCGGGATTTGAGCAATCTGACACCGGAGTTCGGCGTTTGTGACCTATTTTATATTCCGCGCCAATTTTATCCATCCAAAATAGGGTTTTGGTACGATTAACGAGAGGTGTTTTCACACTTTACAAGTAATCTGAGCCAATAAGCGTAAGTATCGCATTACGTTAGCGGAGTGATTAAAATAATTCATATGAAATAACTGGGCTTAGGAAGCAGTTTCTAAGGCGATTCAGTTTCCAAAGCTCACTGAAGTGGAAAGCGATTTACAGAAAATTAATTATGTATTCAAAATGGCGGTAATGTAGCTTCTGTTGCTGTCGATGTTTTGGGATCGTAGTAGCACAGTTGGTAGGCGGCTTATTTATCGTATCAGTCAATTATCGGATGCATTGTTAATTTAGTTATAACTTGGATGCATGCATGTTACGTTTATTGTCTGAAAGAAATCGTAATTCTTGCAGAATAGTGGATGATATGACTTAAGTGTAACTGATAACAACACAGGAAACAGGTCAACATTATCATTGAACTAGGGACCGAGTCTTTACAAAAAGAACACAGCAATCATTCAGAAAGTGGAGAACAGAATCGGAGCATTGGCAGCATTTGCTGGATCTCCAGATTGCGTCGGCTTTGGTCGGAAATAACACATGCATCTGCAGATTACAGTTATGCAAATCTGCATAATAACTAATAACACAACTGCATATTTTTTTCAGTACTTGGTTGGTTTTCTCGATGGCGTTGCATTTTATTTTAGGCTTCACAGTGTGTGTTTTCTGCTATGTGTTATAACAATTGAAGATTGTTCTGTGGCATTTGGCAATCTGCAAATTGGTGCATATAATTTAGGCAGTGGCTACGCGTACGTGTCTGAGCCGTACGTTTAGGCCGCCAGTCTAAAAGTACGGCATTCATACTGCGCATGCGTATGCTTTTATTTTCGGTTATGTGAGCTGTATTTTTAGCATCGTTTATCTAAAGTAAGGCATTCGATAAGCGCATGCGCATGATTTCTATACATGAGCCTTATCTTTTGTAGCTGTCAGTTCCAAAAGTACGTGAGTTTCCCTGCACATGCATGTTTATATACATAAGCCCTATTGCTGTATCTTTAGCACTCACATATAAAAGTAGGCCTAGGTTTTTTTCGCACGTGCATGTCGTATCTTTAGTAAAGAAATAAAAAAGTATGTGAGTTTTTTTTGCGCATGCATATTGATGTACGTACGAATGGAAGCTCTTTTGGCACTTAGTTCTAAATATATGTGAGATTTTGTGCGTGTTATGTTTTTACAAGTTAACAAATACAGCCCTATGGCAGTCAGTAAACGTAACAATGTCGAACAAAATCGCTCCCGCATGTAATTCCGCTGTACCGATGCGATGAGATGGACGCAGCATACTTGCGCAGAATTGAAAAAAAGGATATGCGCGCATCCTCACGTATGGTTAGGCCTCGTGTCTAATGATACGGCTCACGTACGCGTAGACACTTCGTATAATTTACACCAACAGAAAAACTGCCCAGTCAGTCCACATTGATTCCACAATATCTGTCCTCTAAGATGGCAGATTTTATGGTTCAATTTTACCATGTCGAACACACCATTTATACAGGCCAAAACCAATGGTCATATAAAGACTGAGCAATTATCGGCTCACATAATGGAAGATGCTAGTTTGAAAACAAATCAGCGAAATTATTTGCTTTCTGTTGCAATTTTTTTTGCAACTGTACTACCTGGTAGTTACTAGTAAACTGGACTATTATATTTCAATTTTTCACATTTATTGTCAGTAAGGATGTCACAAAATTACTACATGTTCAGAATTGTATAGCAATTGTTTTGATTAAGTCTCCACAGTTTTCTGTCACTCTGTCACTCCCAAAGTCTGCACTGGCTTCTTATATAATACAAGATTGCTTGATGCTGTACACCTGATACCAGTCTGGAGCAATTATACAAGTCAAGAACACTGCAAATGGCAACAGAAATATTATGACCCCACCCACTTCTTATACGACCATTATGATGACCCTCACCCCTCTGGAAGAAGAAACAGAATGCCAACTGTAAAAACCCAGCGAGCCCTCAAATAATTAATTCCATCCTTCAAGTATTTGAATCAGCCACATAAAATCAACCATTGACCGACATCACAGTCCCTGCCACTGCAATGTTGTTTTATCTCATTTATTTAAATATTGTGTTACTTTTATACATCCTGCAAAGTGCAAAATGTTTATCCATTCTATGACTAGTAGAGCGCCGGACTGTCAATCGTGGGGACGGTGGTTCAATCCCACATACCGCCGTTTCGAAACTTAGGCAATTTCGTTCACCCCACATTTGTCTGTGTCTTTCGGAAGAGAAACTAAAAGCCGATGGTCCTTTCTATCTGGTGTCTATGCCAGGGGAAGTAAAAGATCACATACAGGGTAAATGTGTGACCTGTAGTGGACTCACTAATTCTAGAGAACTCCTGCGTTAGCCCAAGTTTGGGCTGTTTGGAGGATATATGTATTATCGTAAAGATTAAAACCTGGTTTGCTGACTGTTTTTGACAGATGCCTGTGGCCCAGAGACCGAAGCGTAAGTCAAAAGCAAAAGAAGACCCACCAGCCCAGAGAAGAGCAACACGATCTTTGAGGGACGATTCTGACGATATGGACCAGGCAGAACCCGCTTCAGAAATATCTCTGTATGTTTTTATATTTATAAACATAGTTTAACATCTTGAAAAATATGTTTGGCATGATGTTATTTTCAGCCATGTCATTAGTTTTGTAGTAGTCAAGATGTTTAATGAATAATGGCATGTTTTTCTAGAAATCTTTTATTCAGTTTATTATATCAGCAATATATGTTGAATGTCTGCCTACATTCATAATTATGGAAAATACATCTCCTTAACATATTCAGACGATAAACAAAACATCCAGTTTTAAAACGAGCTTCACTGGCAATATTGCAGAGGCAACCATCACAAATCACAATACCTGTATATGTTCAACGATTTCTTATATTTCCATAATCAACACGGCAGACTTCATGTCAGAAATTATGATGCAAGCTAATTCCGAGTAGATGAACAATCTGCCTCTCTTTTAAATATCCAATATGATATTGTCCCTAATAGACTGTGGTTTGCGTCTTTCTCAAAAGTGGACCGAATGTGTTCCTAGCTAAATCAGCTTCTAAACAGAGTACTAATCCACTAAGTATGCATAATACATACAGCGCCTATATTCTCAAGAGATACTTCTTTTGAAATCAGCACTTTTTCTGTGTAACGTTTTTGGTACAATCTATGCGTTCTTCAAATTGCTTTAATAATGTTAAATAAACATAATGTTAACACAGAGTGGATGTTGCATTGTTTGTATTATCCGAAATGGCAAATCGGTGTGTGACACACGATATAGAATGTTTGTGGCCCTGACTAGAAGTCTAGAACTGGATAGAACCATGAGTCAGTAACAGGCGCAATTATTCAAAATGTCAACTTTTTTATTTATCCAAAGAAACAAGGCTTATTTATTGAAACACTGATGCTTGAATATTAATTTATATAACAATTACTGAGTTCTTCGTGTTGTCAAAGTTTGTTCATGCCAGTCGGACTCTGCAGGCAATTCGTCTAGATGTTGTGACACGAATGATAATCACAAACGCCATTTGCACATGATGGCTTCTCTCTGATAGTACCAAAAAATAACAAATAAAAGCCCTCTTTGTGGTAGGTATTTACTATATTTTTACTTACAAAAGTCTCACAGGTAACAGTTCGGTTGCCCTGCCCACAGTTATTATTTTTTTATTACATTAGTCTGGACGCCATCTTAGCTGATAATTGTAGCGTTTACTCATTTTGCATTAAAAATGCAGAATGGCAATAATCATCTTGCCAGGACATTATGGTGTACATTGTAGAGATGAACGTTAATTGACTTTACTTTCACAGTTTCAGTGTGCATGGCGAACGTTTAACCTGTTCATGTACAACAGAATATTCAACTTACCGGTATATGGGACTTCTTCGTTAGCTTAAATTGCTTTTTCTTGTAAGTGACAAATGCCACGTGTTAGTTTTAAAAAGGACACTATTGATTGGGTCTTGATACAATAAAAATTACTAGATACCACTGCTAAAATAAAATTATCATGGACTGTTTCACATCTACAAAAGAGGGGGTAGGCCTCTATTAGGTAGTGTGCATCTATTAGGTATATGTAAACTGTTGGTAATTCCCTAAAATGCATCCGTGCAGGGTCAGTTTAGTGCCTTTGCTATTTAACAAAGATTTGACATTGTCTTTCTTGTGACAGTCCCGAAATTGATGATCCAATGGACAGTGACTTCGAGGAGCCAAAGGTCACACGAGGAAAAAGGCGTGGTCGATCAGCAGCGGCCGAACAGGTAAACACATGATGCAAAAGCATTCTAAATCTTGCCCAGACATACTAGTTTAATGATAGATTCCATTGGTCTATGTATCTGTTCACGCATCAGTGGTAGTGCTTATAATATTGTTGGAGTATGATGCTGTCACCTGCAGATTAACAGCTGGCAATAAATTGGTTGCGATTTTGCTTTCAAAAACCAATCAGTGTCTTTGTTAGTTTGCCGATTTTACGTTTGGATGTGGTGATATATGTCTGGGAAATGTAAATTCCAGTATACCAAAAATGTAGGTGGCTAAGCGATGAATTTTCGAAATGGATTGCGGGGGTTGGCACTACGGTTAACGAAGCCAACTGAATTTCATAGTTATATGTAATCAAAACAGCATGTGATTGCAATGGAAAGTGTGTACATCGTAATTTCTTATGTCATTTGAAATTTATTATATATTTACTTAAACCAATTTCAACATGCATTGTGTAATATAATTTTTTTTATCAAATTGTATGGTAGCATCTTCCTAGGCTAACTCTAAGAAGACCGTTTAACTGTGTTGGACCAATCATGACGGGAATCTTTGTAATATTTTCATGTAATGAATAATGTTGCATTTGTATTATTTATATATCACTAGATGTTTTAATTATTAACTTATGACAGTTATTTATAATTTCAGTCTTAACATAAATGTTATATATTACATTTGATAAATTTAATAAACATAAAAATATTTTTTGTTTAGAGATACAAGATACAAGAAACTTTATTTAACGTTGGTATTCATGTGAATTGCATAATAGTAGCTCATCTGAGCTATTTTCTGATTATTTTGCTTTATCATGATTTTATAATTTAAATAAAAATAGCAGATATGTACATTTTATATTAAAATATAATTAGTTCACAGTGTTCTTAATATAGTGTGCAGCTTTCATAATAAATAAAATGGCGGTTTTATGATGTAAAGTGTCATGAAAATTTTAATTGTCATGTCATGGAATTTGAAAATTCAAAATGTGTATGAACTCTGGATAAGTTGGTTTCATGCTATGCACTATTGTGCATCTGAGAATGTTATTTATGACAGAACAATGCAACAACTCGTGTAATAAATATAATAGAATTTATTATGGCAAAAATGGGACAGTCCGGCCAGATCTCTTTGGGGCCAGTTGTGACAGCCTGAGAACAGGATGCGAGACTGGGATGTTTGACTGGTGGACTTGGTCCAGGCCAGCTACTTAACCAATCATGTGACTGTGGTCACATGACCAGAATTCCAGGTCTGCATTCCCCTGGATGATATTGGATATTGGAGGATATTGATCGATGGAGATGTGATTGCGATCGCATAACCAGAATCCCAGGTTTGAACTCATCAGAGTATCACACCAACCCTTTGAGATATAACCGTCCTATCATTTACACTGGTGGAGAAATGGGGCTGGTCGATGGGTGACGTGTTTCTTGGTTCGTGTTCAATACGAAGATGGCATCAAGCAGGGAAGATGTTATTTCTATAACGTTGGGCAAATGTGGTTGATTGGGTAGATTCACTTCCCCTGCCCCAGGGAATATGTTATGATTGGAGAGCTACCCCCTGCAGAGAGGGGTGTAGATGGTGAGTGGAAGGGGGTCTTGATGGTGACCCATTTGTGATTGGTTAGCCCTTGCTGCATAAGGGAATGCCCTGAAGGAACTCTCTGACCCTGCTTTGACTTGACCGTGCTGTGAACTTGTTTTGTTGTATCTGGCATAAACATGCATAGTGTTAAACACTATGCTTCCATTTATGGCATTTATCAATGACTAGGTACAATTTTTGTGTGATTACAGTATTGTGTGGTTGCAGAGTTATACAAAGAAAACCAGGAAGGGTACTGCAGCCAAGGAAGTGGCAAAGAAAAGGGTAGAGAAAGGAACAGAAGACGATGGAAGTCTCTTTGACATTGTCAGATCAAACAAGACAGCGTTGTCTGTAAGTCAAGATGGCTTCCACTTGAACAGTGTGAAAATGATCGGTCTGGGGTGTTCACAACATGCTTGTCTTAGAGCTATGAACATTTCTATTAACACAAAACTTGCACATTTGTTGAAAGATGTTCTCAGCTGTATGAATATATTGCTGCATTGCAGAATTTGATAGAGTAAAATTCCTAGATGACAGAATTGCAAAAAACTTTGTTAATATGCCGAATTACATCAAATATAAAGTTTAAACTGTGTCAATAACGGTTATTTTTATAATAGTTACCTCTGAGTCACTGCTTTTTATAGATCACATCTTTGATAGCAATATTTTAACCACAGGAGTATACTAATAAAAAATATGTTCAGTGTGAGCTTGTGCAATTTAATATCATAAGTTAACGTGTTTGATGGGTCAGACGTAAATTCTTCTTCAGTCTGTGGTGGATGACTGGATTGAGCTGTACAAGCAGGACCGAGACACGGCTCTACTTGACCTCATCCAGTTCTTCATCCGATGCTCTGGCTGCAAGGCACGCATCACTGCGCACATGTACCACAACCTCGAGCACACTGAGATCATTCGCAAGATGACGGAGGAGTTTGACGAGGTCAGCTAGTGTCCATGCATGACATTTTAGTTTCTGCTGTGTAGATTACGAAACGTTCTTAAGGGTATTTTTTACTTTTCCAAATTTTCATTGGTGTATCAGAAAACAAAAAGTAAAAAGTAAGTTATTTGTCACCTTATCAAAATTGTTTTGCCAGTAGTAATGATGATGTTATCAAATTAAGTCATTGTACTCATAAGAAAGTAAATTCAAAATTGAGCAACAAATACAATGATCGAGATGAATATATCAGGAATAAGTATTCTGTTAGATATAATTCTAGAGCAGATCAAGTGTACATCTTGTATGTGTTCATTTGTTCTGACTCGGGACAGGGGCGACTACCCACTCATCTTGCACGCACTCGTTCATTCAGGACAGTGGCTACTACCCACTCATCTTGCATGCACTCGTTCATTCAGGATAGTGGCAACTACCCACTTATTTTGTATGCACTCGTTCACTCAGGACAGTGTCGACTACCCACTTATTTTGTACGCACTTGTTCACTCAGGACAGTGTCGACTACCCACTTATTTTGTGTTCACTCAGGACAGTGGGGACTACCCACTTATTTTGTATGCACTCGTTCACTCAGGACAGTGGCGACTACTCACTTATTTTGTACGCACTCGTTCACTCAGGACAGTGGCGACTACCCACTTATTTTGTACGCACTCGTTCACTCAAGACAGTGTCGACTACCCACTTATTTTGTATGCACTCGTTCACTCAGGACAGTGTCGACTACCCACTTATTTTTTGTTCACTCAGGACAGTGGGGACTACCCACTTATTGTGTATGCACTCGTTCACTCAGGACAGTGGCGACTACCCACTTGGGACAGTGGCGACTACCCACTCATCTTGCATGCACTCGTTCTTTCAGGACAGTGGCGACTACCCACTTATTTTGTACGCACTCGTTCACTCAGGACAGTGGCGACTACTCACTTATTTTGTACGCACTCATTCATTCAGGACAGTGGCGACTACCCACTCATCTTGCCGGGGCCGCAGTGGAAGAAGTTTAGGAGCAACTTCTGTGACTTCATCATGGTGCTGGTGCGTCAGTGTCAGTACAGCATCATCTACGACCAGTACATGATGGACAACGTCATCTCCCTGCTCACCGGACTCACTGACTCGCAAGTGCGAGCCTTCAGACACACCAGCACACTTGCAGGTATGGCCAAATCAATCCGTTTGTCAGAAGCTACACAACTAATAATCCGGGTGGCTTTGTTATGCAACTCGGGCCTCATGCCGCCAACTGCCAGTGTCCCTCATGCCGCCAACTGCCAGTGTTCCTCAGGCCGCCAACTGCCAGTGTTCCTCATGCCGCCAACTGCCAGTGTCCCTCATGCCGCCAACTGCCAGTGTCCCTCATGCCGCCAACTGCCAGTGTCCCTCATGCTGCCAACTGCCAGTGTCCCTCATGCTACCAACTGCCAGTGTTCCTCATGCTACCAACTGCCAGTGTTCTTCATGCCGCCAACTGCCAGTGTCCCTCATGCTGCCAACTGCCAGTGTCCCTCATGCTGCCAACTGCCAGTGTCCCTCATGCCGCCAACTGCCAGTGTCCCTCATGCTACCAACTGCCAGTGTCCCTCATTCCGCCAGTGTCCCTCATGCTACCAACTGCCAGTGTTCCTCATGCCGCCAACTGCCAGTGTTCCTCATGCCGCCAGTGTCCCTCATGCTGCCAACTGCCAGTGTTCCTCATGCTGCCAGTGTTCCTCATGCCGCCAGTGTCCCTCATGCCGCCAGCCACCAGTGTCCCTCATGCCGCCAGCCACCAGTGTCCCTCTACCTCCTTATGCCGCATTCATTATAGCCAACATTTGTTAACACAAGTTGTAGACTGTCTTATATTTATAAAAGTTGAGTCTAAAATGAATTCAAAGATGAACTGAAGAAATAAATAAACAACTCACGTTTAGAGTGCAATTACGTCATTGGCCCGAATTGTGTATCAGCGTCCACTAGTGATCGTGTTGATTCCCCATTAAAAGTTGTCTTTATTGTGTGAATAAAGTTTCAGTTAAAAATACATAATAAAAATCAACATTGATGTCACATAAATACAGAATTTAATCATGTTGGAGTTAATTGCAAAAGAAGCTTTGTACACACAAACTTTGTATAGGTGCAGTAATTAAAAATGCTATCTAAGCGGCAGAGGACTGACATGGGTGATGTAATTGCAGCGATGAAGCTGATGACAGCCCTGGTGGATGTTGCACTCAACCTGAGTATCAATCTCGACCACACTCAGCGCCAATATGAGGCTGAACGACAGAAGACACGCTCGACTCAAGCCAGTGAACGCCTCGAGATGCTCATGGCAAAGAGACAGGAGGTGGGATATTGGTAGTGTGCTAGGTTTGATGTGTTGTTCCACGGATAGATATAAACTTGTTTGAATTATTTTTCTGAAATAGTAAAACTGTGCATATGAATGAGTAAAGTAACTGAAAAAAAATCCATTTGTATGAAGTGCTTTGACACATTTGCTGGCAGTGTTTAGCATTCAAGGTGGACTCTGTGTATTGACCACTTCTAGTTGTTTCTAGCACAGACTAGACTGTATTGTGGTTACAATGTTATGATCTTATGAGGTTGCATTGCATTACCCAGTCTGTCAGAACATTAACGCCAAGCAGACCTTTCTATGCTGGCACTGAAGGTGGTCACTGCCAGGGTGCTTGTCATCCTCAGTGGTTCTTTTTCGTCCCAAATTGAGACTTTAATGTGATTCTCCGATTCACGATACCGTTAAAGCATTCAATGTACGTTTGCGAACTTGAAGAAAATATAATTTGTCTGTACAGATTGAAGAGAACCAAGAAGAAATCAGGAACATGTTAACATATATCTTCAAGGGAGTCTTTGTCCACCGATACAGGTAAGTAGTTCTAATAGAAAGCACAATTTGACAGAATAACACATTTTGCAAAAGATTAATCTAAAAGTGAGCTTGGTGTGCAAAGGTCAGTAAATAACGTTGATATTTATGGTTTTTCATCAGGGTACTAGTGGTACTATAAACATACTATAGGCAGCTTATCTCGTTTGTGTAGCCAGTGTTTTAAAATGAGGTCTACATTTCAACTAATGTGGTAAATATTAGTAGGCAGTTTGAATGTGCCAAGCATGAAATGGCTTATAATTAACCTAGCCAGCATCAGTGTATGTCATTAGAGCATCTTTGGAATCCATGGTATATTTACAATTTGAATATTTCATGGTCAGAATGTTAAAATTGTGAACAGTGTTTTTGATTTATTCAAACATTCTAGTATTGAGTGTTATATTAAAAACGAACAACCAACAAACTTGGTTTATAACTTGAACTGAGCTCAAGCTGTATGCCTTGGGATGATACTACAGAGACACTCAGCCTGAGATCCGGGCCATCTGTATGGCAGAGATTGGTGTGTGGATGAAGCGCTACCCAGGCATGTTCCTTGATGACAGTTACCTCAAATACGTTGGCTGGACGCTGTATGACCGGGTAAGTGAGGAGATGACCAGTACAGTACAGTTATGGCTTGTTGGTTGGTATGTGAGGAGATGACCAGTACAGACAGTTATGGCTTGTTGGTTGGTATGTGAGGAGATGACCAGTACAGACAGTTATGGCTTGTTGGTTGGTATGTGAGATGACAAGTACAGACAGTTATGGCTTGTTGGTTGGTATGTAAGGAGATGACCAGTACAGACAGTTATGGCTTGTTGGTTGGTAAGTGAGGAGATGACCAGTACAGACAGTTATGGCTTGTTGGTTGGTATGTGAGGAGATGACCAGTACAGACAGTTATGGCTTGTTGGTTGGTATGTGAGGAGATGACCAGTACAGACAGTTATGGCTTGTTGGTTGGTATGTGAGGAGATGACCAGTACAGACAGTTATGGCTTGTTGGTTGGTATGTGAGGAGATGACCAGTACAGACAGTTATGGCTTGTTGGTTGGTATGTGAGGAGATGACAAGTACAAACAGTTACGGCTTGTTGGTTGGTATGTAAGGAGATGACCAGTACAGACAGTTACGGCTTGTTGGTTGGTATGTGAGGAGATGACAAGTACAGACAGTTACGGCTTGTTGGTTGGTATGTGAGGAGATGACCAGTACAGACAGTTATGGCTTGTTGGTTGGTATGTGAGGAGATGACCAGTACAGACAGTTATGGCTTGTTGGTTGGTATGTGAGGAGATGACAAGTACAGACAGTTATGGCTTGTTGGTTGGTATGTGAGGAGATGACCAGTACAGACAGTTATGGCTTGTTGGTTGGTATGTGAGGAGATGACAAGTACAGACAGTTATGGCTTGTTGGTTGGTATGTAAGGAGATGACAAGTACAGACAGTTACGGCTTGTTGGTTGGTATGTGAGGAGATGACCAGTACAGACAGTTATGGCTTGTTGGTTGGTATGTGAGGAGATGACAAGTACAGACAGTTATGGCTTGTTGGTTGGTATGTAGGAGATGACCAGTACAGACAGTTACGGCTTGTTGGTTGGTATGTGAGGAGATGACAAGTACAGACAGTTATGGCTTGTTGGTTGGTATGTGAGGAGATGACCAGTACAGACAGTTATGGCTTGTTGGTTGGTATGTGAGGAGATGACCAGTACAGACAGTTATGGCTTGTTGGTTGGTATGTGAGGAGATGACAAGTACAGACAGTTACGGCTTGTTGGTTGGTATGTGAGGAGATGACCAGTACAGACAGTTATGGCTTGTTGGTTGGTATGTGAGGAGATGACAAGTACAGACAGTTACGGCTTGTTGGTTGGTATGTGAGGAGATGACCAGTACAGACAGTTATGGCTTGTTGGTTGGTATGTGAGGAGATGACCAGTACAGACAGTTATGGCTTGTTGGTTGGTATGTGAGGAGATGACCAGTACAGACAGTTATGGCTTGTTGGTTGGTATGTGAGGAGATGACCAGTACAGACAGTTATGGCTTGTTGGTTGGTATGTGAGGAGATGACCAGTACAGACAGTTATGGCTTGTTGGTTGGTATGTGAGGAGATGACCAGTACAGACAGTTATGGCTTGTTGGTTGGTATGTGAGGAGATGACCAGTACAGACAGTTATGGCTTGTTGGTTGGTATGTGAGGAGATGACAAGTACAAACAGTTACGGCTTGTTGGTTGGTATGTGAGGAGATGACCAGTACAGACAGTTACGGCTTGTTGGTTGGTATGTGAGGAGATGACCAGTACAAACAGTTACGGCTTGTTGGTTGGTATGTGAGGAGATGACAACAGTTACGGCTTGTTGGTTGGTATGTGAGGAGATGACCAGTACAGACAGTTACGGCTTGTTGGTTGGTATGTGAGGAGATGACCAGTACAGACAGTTACAGCTTGTTGGTTGGTATGTGAGGAGATGACCAGTACAGACAGTTACGGCTTGTTGGTTGGTATGTGAGGAGATGACAAGTACAAACAGTTACGGCTTGTTGGTTGGTATGTGAGGAGATGACCAGTACAGACAGTTATGGCTTGTTGGTTGGTATGTGAGGAGATGACCAGTACAGACAGTTACGGCTTGTTGGTTGGTATGTGAGGAGATGACCAGTACAGACAGTTACGGCTTGTTGGTTGGTATGTGAGGAGATGACCAGTACAGACAGTTACGGCTTGTTGGTTGGTATGTGAGGAGATGACCAGTACAGACAGTTATGGCTTGTTGGTTGGTATGTGAGGAGATGACCAGTACAGACAGTTATGGCTTGTTGGTTGGTATGTGAGGAGATGACCAGTACAGACAGTTACGGCTTGTTGGTTGGTATGTGAGGAGATGACAAGTACAAACAGTTATGGCTTGTTGGTTGGTATGTGAGGAGATGACAAGTACAAACAGTTACGGCTTGTTGGTTGGTATGTGAGGAGATGACCAGTACAGACAGTTATGGCTTGTTGGTTGGTATGTGAGGAATACAAGCTTCTTACCTCAAGTTCTTAACACAAGAATGGTCGAGAGAGCAGTGAGACTAATGTAAATATAGACAATCACTGAACTTAACATGTAAGAAACATATAAGATGGAGTTTTCCTAAGCCTGTTTAAAAGATTGTCTGCCCACTTCCCCCCAAAAATGCGCCTAGTTCGATTTTCTGAAAATTCTACGTCTCTGTCCAGTTTTTCTATCAATTGTTTTGTTATTTTCATTATTTGGGAATGTTTGGGTGATTATTTACTGTGTTGATTGTACAGCTTGAACAGTTATGTGTTGTGACTTGTGACGTCACAAACGTGTCCCTCCAACTCCTACTTCTGTGTGCCTCAGGTGGGGGACGTGCGCATGTGTTGTTTGAAATGTCTCCAGCCACTCTATGAATCCGAAGAACTCGCCCCAAGACTTGAACTCTTCACAAACAGATTCAAGGTACAGCACCTCTGTAGTCAGCTCAACATTTATACTCGCCTTTTTACTGTATCAGTAATGAAAATAGTAAGCTGCTTATAACCATGTTAGTAGTTGGGTATCTCCTGTATTTTCATAGTAAAACTATTATAATAGTGACCATTTGTGTACATAGAATTTACTTTTTCATGTCTGATAGTTACTGAGAAAGAGAAATGTCAGTAACTATATAAAGTTCAACTTATTATTCAAGCCGAGCAAGCATAAACACATGTTATTCTTGTTACAGTTACAAAGTACCTCTTTTTGGTTAGATCAGTGAGACACGTAGCCAGTGTGATTTGTAATTGTTTTGAGTGATTGTCAAAGTGTCACTGACACAGGAACGCATCACCGAGATGACACTAGACAAGGAGTACGATGTGGCAGTACACGGTGTCAAACTTGTCACCTGTATCCTCAAGTAAGTGTCAACGTTTTGTTGCATGTCACTTAAACGGAGGTTACCTTATCATATTTTTAAGGTTTTCTTAATTCTAGAATCAATATGTTGAACATATACTGATTGCACAATTTAACTTAATGGGCCCAAAATAATGTTTGTAATGTCAAGGTTGTTGCGTGTGCGAAATGTTCAAATGATTGTAAACCCCCTCCCCTGATGGTTTCCACATTCAGGACAACTGATTCAACAGAATGCCTGCTAATATTAACTCTACTGCGCAGACCGTCCAAAACCGCCCAACCCCTCGTACGCGCAAACCGCGCAATAAACTCACAGTTCGTGGGCCTTTTGTTTACTGCGATCACATCCTTCTTTTACAGTAACCCGCCTGCTCAAACTGCTGATCTAAGCTCTATGTAGGTCACGGAAACGTGCTGTCGCCATCTTGTGAAAAAAAATTTCGTTTGCGAATTAAGTGAGTTTATTTGGAAGGATGTTGAAGTGCGTTCGTCTAGTTAACCTCCGACATCGTGTGGCATTTGGCGGATATTACTGAGATCATTTCTTGACGATTTCGAGTCGGATATCGATGTTTGCAACGTGAATAATGTCGACAGCGATCACAGAGACCCTGTTATCGTCCATCTACGTTGTCTGTGCGACTTTTCGTTGTTGAGATACGAAGAAGTTGACCCGTTGGTGGCATGTTCATTTCGCCAATATGCAGCCATTTTGATGATCGGATCACCGTCTGGACATCGTTTGGTTTATTTATTTTTGGGTATTTTATTAATATGCACTATGGTCACATTGTTTCTGATAAGGGAGCATCTATTTGTGAAAGGAGTCTGTTTTGTCCAGGCTAGGCTGTGATGTCAAATGCTGTCCGTCTGTTTGTTCTTGAAGTTTGGGTATCAGGCTGGCAGTATTCCCATTTCATAGCTTTTCATACCACCAGACTATACTACCATTTTCGTACATTTCCCAAACAAAGATGAATAATGATTTCCACTAAAAATATTTTTGATGAGTACTTTCCCAGGTTTGTTGATGTTTAGTCGAGTTTCAGTTACCTATGTGTTGTGTGACAGCCGCTACCAGGATGATGTGCTCAATGACAAGGACTGCGAGAATGTGTATGAACTCGTCTACTCATCACACCGAGCCGTGGCACAGGCAGCCGGAGAGTTCCTCAACACAAAACTCTTCTCGCGGGAGCCTGACGACGCAGCGAAGATGCTGAAGACGAAGAAGGGGAAGAAACGCAGCGAGAACACACCACTCATCCGCGATCTTGTGCAGTTCTTTATTGAGAGCGAGGTTAGTTTTGTGTCCTTTTATATCTGAGATGTATCTATATAATACTGTATATTATTAATTGACTGTGTTAGTTATTCACTGTTATTGCCCAGAAATTATGTAAATGGCCGATTTATAGTCGTCGCTTTACTGCTGCCATTTTTGCATGATACTGTTAGAATCTGTATTGGCTGAGTACATATACATATGTACTCAGCCAATACATATTATGGATGAGGTCAAATGTGTACATATTGCAGATGAATTCATACGTGTACACATTGTTGATGAGTTCATACGTGTACACATTGTGGATGAGTACATATGTGTACATATTGTGGATGAGTTCATATGTGTACATATTGTGGATGAGTTCATATGTGTACATATTCGATGAGTTCATATGTGTACATATTGTGGATGAGTTCATATGTGTACATATTGTGGATGAGTTCATATGTGTACACATTGTGGATGAGTTCATATGTGTACATATTGTGGATGAGTTCATATGTGTACATATTGTGGATGAGTTCATATGTGTACATATTGTGGATGAGTTCATATATGTACATATTGTGGATGAGTTCATATGTGTACATATTGTGGATGAGTTCATATGTGTACATATTGTGGATGAGTTCATATGTGTACATATTGTGGATGAGTTCATATGTGTACATATTGTGGATGAGTTCATATGTGTACATATTGTGGATGAGTTCATATGTGTACATATTGTGGATGAGTTCATATATGTACATATTGCGGATGAGTTCATATATGTACATATTGCGGATGAGTTCATATGTGTACATATTGCGGATGAATTCATATGTGTACATATTGTGGATGAGTTCATATGTGTACATATTGTGGATGAGTTCATATATGTACATATTGCGGATGAGTTCATATGTGTACATATTGCGGATGAGTTCATATGTGTACATATTGCGGATGAGTTCATATGTGTACATATTGCGGATGAGTTCATATGTGTACATATTGCGGATGAGTTCATATGTGTACATATTGCGGATGAGTTCATATATGTACATATTGCGGATGAGTTCATACATATTGTGGACAAGTTATAGTAATGGATGCGCTTGATTTAACAGCTCCACGAGCATGGTGCGTACCTGGTGGACAGTCTGTGGGACATCAATGACATGCTCAAGGACTGGGAGTGTATGACAGACCTACTGCTGGAGGAGCCGGGCCGCGGGGAGGAACGTAAGTGTGACCCAGGGCCGCGGGAGGAACGTAAGTGTGACCCAGGGCCACGGGGAGGAACGTAAGTGTGACCCAGGGCCACGGGGAGGAACGTAAGTGTGACCCAGGGCCGCGGGGAGGAACGTAAGTGTGACCCAGGGCCACGGGGAGGAACGTAAGTGTGACCCAGGGGCACGGGGAGGAACGTAAGTGTGACCCAGGGCCGCGGGGAGGAACGTAAGTGTGACCCAGGGCCGGGGAGGAACGTAAGTGTGACCCAGGGCACGGGGAGGAACGTAAGTGTGACCCAGGGCCACGGGGAGGAACGTAAGTGTGACCCAGGGCCGCGGGGAGGAACGTAAGTGTGACCCAGGGCACGGGGAGGAACGTAAGTGTGACCCAGGGCACGGGGAGGAACGTAAGTGTGACCCAGGGCCGGGGAGGAACGTAAGTGTGACCCAGGGCCGCGGGGAGGAACGTAAGTGTGACCCAGGGCCACGGGGAGGAACGTAAGTGTGACCCAGGGCACGGGGAGGAACGTAAGTGTGACCCAGGGCCGCGGGGAGGAACGTAAGTGTGACCCAGGGCCGCGGGGAGGAACGTAAGTGTGACCCAGGGCCGGGGAGGAACGTAAGTGTGACCCAGGGCCGGGGGAGGAACGTAAGTGTGACCCAGGGCCGCGGGGAGGAACGTAAGTGTGACCCAGGGCCGCGGGGAAGAAGGACCAGGGCCGCGGAGGAACGTAAGTGTGACCCAGGGCCACGGGGAGGAACGTAAGTGTGACCCAGGGCCGGGGAGGAACGTAAGTGTGACCCAGGGCCGACGGGGAGGAACGTAAGTGTGACCCAGGGCCACGGGGAGGAACGTAAGTGTGACCCAGGGCACGGGGAGGAACGTAAGTGTGACCCAGGGCCGTGGGGAGGAACGTAAGTGTGACCCAGGGCACGGGGAGGAACGTAAGTGTGACCCAGGGCCGCGGGGAGGAACGTAAGTGTGACCCAGGGCCGCGGGGAGGAACGTAAGTGTGACCCAGGGCCGCGGGGAGGAACGTAAGTGTGACCCAGGGCCGGGGGAGGAACGTAAGTGTGACCCAGGGCACGGGGAGGAACGTAAGTGTGACCCAGGGGCACGGGGAGGAACGTAAGTGTGACCCAGGGGCACGGGGAGGAACGTAAGTGTGACCCAGGGGCACGGGGAGGAACGTAAGTGTGACCCAGGGGCACGGGGAGGAACGTAAGTGTGACCCAGGGCACGGGGGAGGAACGTAAGTGTGACCCAGGGCCGCGGGGAGGAACGTAAGTGTGACCCAGGGCCGCGGGGAGGAACGTAAGTGTGACCCAGGGCCGTGGGGAGGAACGTAAGTGTGACCCAGGGCCGCGGGGAGGAACGTAAGTGTGACCCAGGGCCGTGGGAGGAACGTAAGTGTGACCCAGGGCCGTGGGAGGAACGTAAGTGTGACCCAGGGCCTTGGGGAGGAACGTAAGTGTGACCCAGGGCCCGGGGAGGAACGTAAGTGTGACCCAGGGCCTTGGGGTGGAACGTAAGTGTGACCCAGGGCCGTGGGGAGAAACGTAAGTGTAACACAGGAACACGAGGAGGAATGTAGCTCTGCCACAGGGACATGGGAGGAATGTAAATCTAACAGAGGGGTGCAGTGAGACACGTAAGTGTAACACAGGCTGTGGGGAGGAATGTAAATCTTACACGTGGTGTGTTGTAGCCATGGACGACAGACAGGAGACAAGTCTCATAGAGATCATGGTGTGTTGTGTGAAGCAGGCAGCTACTGGCGAGTATCCCGTGGGGCGCGGACCCAACAGGAAGGTAGGCGCAGACAAATGGCCAGATACATTTAATGTATTGCATACAAAAATTTGTAGTATGATATCAAATATTAAAATATCCTACAGGTAAAAATAAACAATGTGTAATGCAATAAAGGCGTATTCAAAAAAAATTAAATAGGGCAGTAGCTCTCAAAATATGTTTTTTCATTGGATTGGATGTGTGAGATGTGTGAGATGTGTGAGATGCACTTAGAGCACTGAAGAGATCTCTGCTTGGAATATACAGTGTTCGGACACATGAAATTAATAGATGTCCGAAAATATGACGCATAAAATAGTTCTTTTTGTACATTTTACTAGTGTTTGAAAACACTGTCCAGATTTGTACATTCATTATGGCAGCATGCCATACATGACAAACCAGCTCGCCTTTAAAAGGGCTGATATAGTTGGTGTAGTGTGACACGTGTCTGATATAGTTGGTGTAGTGTGACACGTGTCTGATATAGTTGGTGTAGTGTGACACGTGTCTGATATAGTTGGCGTAGTGTGACACGTGTCTGATATAGTTGGTGTAGTGTGACACGTGTCTGATATAGTTGGTGTAGTGTGACACGTGTCTGATATAGTTGGTGTAGTGTGACACGTGTCTGATATAGTTGGTGTAGTGTGACACGTGTCTGATATAGTTGGCGTAGTGTGACACGTGTCTGATATAGTTGGTGTAGTGTGACACGTGTCTGATATAGTTGGCGTAGTGTGACACGTGTCTGATATAGTTGGTGTAGTGTGACACGTGTCTGATATAGTTGGCGTAGTGTGACACGTGTCTGATATAGTTGGTGTAGTGTGACACGTGTCTGATATAGTTGGTGTAGTGTGACACGTGTCTGATATAGTTGGTGTAGTGTGACACGTGTCTGATATAGTTGGTGTAGTGTGACACGTGTCTGATATAGTTGGCGTAGTGTGACACGTGTCTGATATAGTTGGCGTAGTGTGACACGTGTCTGATATAGTTGGCGTAGTGTGACACGTGTCTGATATAGTTGGCGTGGTGTGACACGTGTCTGATATAGTTGGTGTAGTGTGACACGTGTCTGATATAGTTGGCGTAGTGTGACACGTGTCTGATATAGTTGGCGTAGTGTGACACGTGTCTGATATAGTTGGCGTAGTGTGACACGTGTCTGATATAGTTGGCGTAGTGTGACACGTGTCTGATATAGTTGGTGTAGTGTGACACGTGTCTGATATAGTTGGTGTAGTGTGACACGTGTCTGATATAGTTGGCGTAGTGTGACACGTGTCTGATATAGTTGGCGTAGTGTGACACGTGTCTGATATAGTTGGTGTAGTGTGACACGTGTCTGATATAGTTGGTGTAGTGTGACACGTGTCTGATATAGTTGGTGTAGTGTGACACGTGTCTGATATAGTTGGTGTAGTGTGACACGTGTCTGATATAGTTGGTGTAGTGTGACACGTGTCTGATATAGTTGGTGTAGTGTGACACGTGTCTGATATAGTTGGTGTAGTGTGACACGTGTCTGATATAGTTGGTGTAGTGTGACACGTGTCTGATATAGTTGGTGTAGTGTGACACGTGTCTGATATAGTTGGTGTGGTGTGACACGTGTCTGATATAGTTGGTGTGGTGTGACACGTGTCTGATATAGTTGGTGTGGTGTGACACGTGTCTGATATAGTTGGTGTGGTGTGACACGTGTCTGATATAGTTGGTGTGGTGTGACACGTGTCTGATATAGTTGGTGTGGTGTGACACGTGTCTGATATAGTTGGTGTGGTGTGACACGTGTCTGATATAGTTGGTGTAGTGTGACACGTGTCTGATATAGTTGGTGTAGTGTGACACGTGTCTGATATAGTTGGTGTAGTGTGACACGTGTCTGATATAGTTGGTGTAGTGTGACACGTGTCTGATATAGTTGGTGTAGTGTGACACGTGTCTGATATAGTTGGTGTAGTGTGACACGTGTCTGATATAGTTGGTGTAGTGTGACACGTGTCTGCTGCAGTTGACGACACGGGAAGTGAAGCAAGTGCAGGAAGACAAGACCAGGTTGACAGAACATTTCATTGTCGCCCTCCCCCAGCTGCTGGCCAAGGTGAGTGACGTCAGTAGGCTGTTGCCATTGGTAGGCCAATATCCTAACAATTGCTGTCTTGATAATGGCAGTCACAAATAATATTAAGTTTAATCTATTTCCAGATATATAATGCGTGTAACATGTGTATATTAGTGTATTGTAAATTAAGACAAAATTCAAAATGAAAGGGAGAAATTAGAAGTCCATTGCTTGTCTCATAATAACAAGTGATATATGTTGTTGTTTCTGTTTAAATACAAACTGGACCATAACTGAGAAAAAGATATATACTTGTAAAAATTTAATAATTTTTTATATATATAATTGATAATGTTTTGAAAGCTTCGTTGAGTCTGAGAGTATTACGCCAAATACATTATTATAATAATACTTGGAACAGTTTGCATTTTGTGTTGTACGTCTTGCAACTCCAGTCAACTTTCTTTGTTGCCATGGAGACTGCTGTGTTTGTGTGTGTATGTGTGTGGTACTAGGGACATGCGTTTCAGAAGGAAATGTAATGTTGATGTACTATAAAGAAAGTGTGTTGTCATGGAGATATTGGTGTGTAGTAGTAGGTAGATGTTGGGTTGCCATGGAGACTGTTATGTTGGTGTGCACAGCACCATGAAAATGTTATGTTGCCACTGATGCTTGTGTGATGTATGCAGCAGTACAAGGGAGATGTTATGTTGCTACATATACTGTTGTATTGGTACTAGACAAGTGGTGTGTGGTATTAGGCTGGTGGTGTGTTGTGATGGTGACTGTTGTGTAGGTGTATGTGGCATTAGGCAGGTGGTGTGTTGCCATGGAGACTGTTGTGTTGGTGTGTGTGGTACTAGGCTGGTGGTGTGTTGCCATGGAGACTGTTGTGTTGGTGTGTGTGGTACTAGGCTGGTGGTGTGCTGCCATGGAGACTGTTGTGTTGGTGTGTGTGGTACTAGGCTGGTGGTGTGTTGCCATGGAGACTGGTGTGTTGGTGTGTGTGGTACTAGGCTGGTGGTGTGTTGCCATGGAGACTGTTGTGTTGGTGTGTGTGGTACTAGGCTGGTGGTGTGTTGCCATGGAGACTGCTGTGTTGGTGTGTGTGGTACTAGGCTGGTGGTGTGCTGCCATGGAGACGGGTTGTGTTGGTGTGTGGGGTACTAGGCTGGTGGTGTGTTGCCATGGAGACTGTTGTGTTGGTGTGTGTGGTACTAGGCTGGTGGTGTGTTGCCATGGAGACTGTTGTGTTGGTGTGTGTGGTACTAGGCTGGTGGTGTGTTGCCATGGAGACGGGTTGTGTTGGTGTGTGTGGGTACTAGGCTGGTGGTGTGTTGCCATGGAGACTGCTGTGTTGGTGTGTGTGGTACTAGGCTGGTGGTGTGTTGCCATGGAGACTGTTGTGTTGGTGTGTGTGGTACTAGGCTGGTGGTGTGTTGCCATGGAGACTGTTGTGTTGGTGTGTGTGGTACTAGGCTGGTGGTGTGTTGCCATGGAGACTGGTGTGTTGGTGTGTGTGGTACTAGGCTGGTGGTGTGTTGCCATGGAGACTGTTGTGTTGGTGTGTGTGGTACTAGGCTGGTGGTGTGTTGCCATGGAGACGGGTTGTGTTGGTGTGTGTGGTACTAGGCTGGTGGTGTGTTGCCATGGAGACGGGTTGTGTTGGTGTGTGTGGGTACTAGGCTGGTGGTGTGTTGCCATGGAGACTGTTGTGTTGGTGTGTGTGGTACTAGGCTGGTGGTGTGTTGCCATGGAGACGGGTTGTGTTGGTGTGTGTGGTACTAGGCTGGTGGTGTGTTGCCATGGAGACTGTTGTGTTGGTGTGTGTGGTACTAGGCTGGTGGTGTGTTGCCATGGAGACGGGTTGTGTTGGTGTGGGGTTTACTAGGCTGGTGGTGTGTTGCCATGGAGACTGTTGTGTTGGTGTGTGTGGTACTAGGCTGGTGGTGTGCTGCCATGGAGACGGGTTGTGTTGGTGTGTGTGTGGTACTAGGCTGGTGGTGTGTTGCCATGGAGACTGTTGTGTTGGTGTGTGTGGTACTAGGCTGGTGGTGTGCTGCCATGGAGACTGTTGTGTTGGTGTGTGTGGTACTAGGCTGGTGGTGTGTTGCCATGGAGACTGGTGTGTTGGTGTGTGTGGTACTAGGCTGGTGGTGTGTTGCCATGGAGACTGGTGTGTTGGTGTGTGTGGTACTAGGCTGGTGGTGTGTTGCCATGGAGACTGTGTGTTGGTGTGTGTGGTACTAGGCTGGTGGTGTGTTGCCATGGAGACTGGTGTGTTGGTGTGTGTGGTACTAGGCTGGTGGTGTGTTGCCATGGAGACTGGTGTGTTGGTGTGTGTGGTACTAGGCTGGTGGTGTGTTGCCATGGAGACTGGTGTGTTGGTGTGTGTGGTACTAGGCTGGTGGTGTGTTGCCATGGAGACTGTTGTGTTGGTGTGTGTGGTACTAGGCTGGTGGTGTGCTGCCATGGAGACTGGTGTGTTGGTGTGTGTGGTACTAGGCTGGTGGTGTGTTGCCATGGAGACTGTTGTGTTGGTGTGTGTGGTACTAGGCTGGTGGTGTGTTGCCATGGAGACTGTGTGTTGGTGTGTGTGGTACTAGGCTGGTGGTATGTTGCCATGGAGACTGGTGTGTTGGTGTGTGTGGTACTAGGCTGGTGGTGTGTTGCCATGGAGACTGTGTGTTGGTGTGTGTGGTACTAGGCTGGTGGTGTGCTGCCATGGAGACTGGTGTGTTGGTGTGTGTGGTACTAGGCTGGTGGTGTGTTGCCATGGAGACTGTTGTGTTGGTGTGTGTGGTACTAGGCTGGTGGTGTGCTGCCATGGAGACTGTTGTGTTGGTGTGTGTGGTACTAGGCTGGTGGTGTGTTGCCATGGAGACTGTTGTGTTGGTGTGTGTGGTACTAGGCTGGTGGTGTGTTGCCATGGAGACTGCTGTGTTGGTGTGTGTGGTACTAGGCTGGTGGTGTGTTGCCATGGAGACGGGTTGTGTTGGTGTGTGTGGTACTAGGCTGGTGGTGTGTTGCCATGGAGACTGTTGTGTTGGTGTGTGTGGTACTAGGCTGGTGGTGTGTTGCCATGGAGACTGTTGTGTTGGTGTGTGTGGTACTAGGCTGGTGGTGTGTTGCCATGGAGACTGTTGTGTTGGTGTGTGTGGTACTAGGCTGGTGGTGTGTTGCCATGGAGACTGCTGTGTTGGTGTGTGTGGTACTAGGCTGGTGGTGTGTTGCCATGGAGACTGTTGTGTTGGTGTGTGTGGTACTAGGCTGGTGGTGTGTTGCCATGGAGACTGGTTGTGTTGGTGTGTGTGGTACTAGGCTGGTGGTGTGTTGCCATGGAGACTGGTGTGTTGGTGTGTGTGTGGTACTAGGCTGGTGGTGTGTTGCCATGGAGACTGGTGTGTTGGTGTGTGTGGTACTAGGCTGGTGGTGTGCTGCCATGGAGACTGGTGTGTTGGTGTGTGTGGTACTAGGCTGGTGGTGTGTTGCCATGGAGACTGTTGTGTTGGTGTGTGTGTGGTACTAGGCTGGTGGTGTGCTGCCATGGAGACTGGTGTGTTGGTGTGTGTGGTACTAGGCTGGTGGTATGTTGCCATGGAGACTGGTGTGTTGGTGTGTGTGGTACTAGGCTGGTGGTGTGCTGCCATGGAGACTGGTGTGTTGGTGTGTGTGGTACTAGGCTGGTGGTGTGTTGCCATGGAGACTGTTGTGTTGGTGTGTGTGGTACTAGGCTGGTGGTGTGCTGCCATGGAGACTGGTGTGTTGGTGTGTGTGGTACTAGGCTGGTGGTATGTTGCCATGGAGACTGGTGTGTTGGTGTGTGTGGTACTAGGCTGGTGGTATGTTGCCATGGAGACTGGTGTGTTGGTGTGTGTGGTACTAGGCTGGTGGTATGTTGCCATGGAGACTGGTGTGTTGGTGTGTGTGGTACTAGGCTGGTGGTGTGTTGCCATGGAGACTGTTGTGTTGGTGTGTGTGGTACTAGGCTGGTGGTGTGCTGCCATGGAGACTGGTGTGTTGGTGTGTGTGGTACTAGGCTGGTGGTATGTTGCCATGGAGACTGGTGTGTTGGTGTGTGTGGTACTAGGCTGGTGGTATGTTGCCATGGAGACTGGTGTGTTGGTGTGTGTGGTACTAGGCTGGTGGTGTGTTGCCATGGAGACTGCTGTGTTGGTGTGTGTGGTACTAGGCTGGTGGTGTGCTGCCATGGAGACTGGTGTGTTGGTGTGTGTGGTACTAGGCTGGTGGTGTGTTGCCATGGAGACTGTTGTGTTGGTGTGTGTGGTACTAGGCTGGTGGTGTGCTGCCATGGAGACTGTTGTGTTGGTGTGTGTGGTACTAGGCTGGTGGTGTGTTGCCATGGAGACTGTTGTGTTGGTGTGTGTGGTACTAGGCTGGTGGTGTGCTGCCATGGAGACTGGTGTGTTGGTGTGTGTGGTACTAGGCTGGTGGTGTGTTGCCATGGAGACTGGTGTGTTGGTGTGTGTGGTACTAGGCTGGTGGTGTGTTGCCATGGAGACTGGTGTGTTGGTGTGTGTGGTACTAGGCTGGTGGTATGTTGCCATGGAGACTGGTGTGTTGGTGTGTGTGGTACTAGGCTGGTGGTATGTTGCCATGGAGACTGTTGTGTTGGTGTGTGTGGTACTAGGCTGGTGGTATGTTGCCATGGAGACTGGTGTGTTGGTGTGTGTGGTACTAGGCTGGTGGTGTGCTGCCATGGAGACTGGTGTGTTGGTGTGTGTGGTACTAGGCTGGTGGTGTGTTGCCATGGAGACTGTTGTGTTGGTGTGTGTGGTACTAGGCTGGTGGTGTGCTGCCATGGAGACTGTTGTGTTGGTGTGTGTGGTACTAGGCTGGTGGTGTGTTGCCATGGAGACTGTTGTGTTGGTGTGTGTGGTACTAGGCTGGTGGTGTGTTGCCATGGAGACTGCTGTGTTGGTGTGTGTGGTACTAGGCTGGTGGTGTGTTGCCATGGAGACTGGTGTGTTGGTGTGTGTGGTACTAGGCTGGTGGTGTGTTGCCATGGAGACTGTTGTGTTGGTGTGTGTGGTACTAGGCTGGTGGTGTGTTGCCATGGAGACTGCTGTGTTGGTGTGTGTGGTACTAGGCTGGTGGTGTGCTGCCATGGAGACTGGTGTGTTGGTGTGTGTGGTACTAGGCTGGTGGTGTGTTGCCATGGAGACTGTTGTGTTGGTGTGTGTGGTACTAGGCTGGTGGTGTGTTGCCATGGAGACTGTTGTGTTGGTGTGTGTGGTACTAGGCTGGTGGTGTGTTGCCATGGAGACTTGTGTTGGTGTGTGTGGTACTAGGCTGGTGGTGTGTTGCCATGGAGACTGTTGTGTTGGTGTGTGTGGTACTAGGCTGGTGGTGTGTTGCCATGGAGACTGGTGTGTTGGTGTGTGTGTGGTACTAGGCTGGTGGTGTGCTGCCATGGAGACTGGTGTGTTGGTGTGTGTGGTACTAGGCTGGTGGTGTGTTGCCATGGAGACTGTTGTGTTGGTGTGTGTGGTACTAGGCTGGTGGTGTGCTGCCATGGAGACTGGTGTGTTGGTGTGTGTGGTACTAGGCTGGTGGTGTGTTGCCATGGAGACTGGTGTGTTGGTGTGTGTGGTACTAGGCTGGTGGTGTGCTGCCATGGAGACTGGTGTGTTGGTGTGTGTGGTACTAGGCTGGTGGTGTGTTGCCATGGAGACTGTTGTGTTGGTGTGTGTGGTACTAGGCTGGTGGTGTGCTGCCATGGAGACTGGTGTGTTGGTGTGTGTGGTACTAGGCTGGTGGTATGTTGCCATGGAGACTGGTGTGTTGGTGTGTGTGGTACTAGGCTGGTGGTGTGTTGCCATGGAGACTGTTGTGTTGGTGTGTGTGGTACTAGGCTGGTGGTGTGTTGCCATGGAGACTGCTGTGTTGGTGTGTGTGGTACTAGGCTGGTGGTGTGTTGCCATGGAGATTGTTGTGTTGGTGTGTGTGGTACTAGGCTGGTGGTGTGTTGCCATGGAGACTGTTGTGTTGGTGTGTGTGGTACTAGGCTGGTGGTATGTTGCCATGGAGACTGGTGTGTTGGTGTGTGTGGTACTAGGCTGGTGGTGAGTTGCCATGGAGACTGTTGTGTAGGTGTGTGTGGTACTAGGCTGGTGGTGTGTTGCCATGGAGACTGGTGTGTTGGTGTGTGTGGTACTAGGCTGGTGGTGTGTTGCCATGGAGACTGTTGTGTTGGTGTGTGTGGTACTAGGCTGGTGGTGTGTTGCCATGGAGACTGCTGTGTTGGTGTGTGTGGTACTAGGCTGGTGGTGTGTTGCCATGGAGACTGTTGTGTTGGTGTGTGTGGTACTAGGCTGGTGGTGTGCTGCCATGGAGACTGTTGTGTTGGTGTGTGTGGTACTAGGCTGGTGGTATGTTGCCATGGAGACTGCTGTGTTGGTGTGTGTGGTACTAGGCTGGTGGTGTGTTGCCATGGAGATTGTTGTGTTGGTGTGTGTGGTACTAGGCTGGTGGTGTGTTGCCATGGAGACTGCTGTGTAGGTGTGTGTGGTACTAGGCTGGTGGTGTGTTGCCATGGAGACTGCTGTGTAGGTGTGTGTGGTACTAGGCTGGTGGTGTGTTGCCA
Source organism: Ridgeia piscesae (assembly GCA_025642075.2). Lineage (NCBI taxonomy): Eukaryota > Metazoa > Annelida > Polychaeta > Sabellida > Siboglinidae > Ridgeia > Ridgeia piscesae. The sequence goes on along the minus strand of JAODUO010000199.1, from coordinate 390,522 downwards.
TGGAGACTGCTGTGTAGGTGTGTGTGGTACTAGGCTGGTGGTGTGTTGCCATGGAGACTGCTGTGTAGGTGTGTGTGGTACTAGGCTGGTGGTGTGTTGCCATGGAGATTGTTGTGTTGGTGTGTGTGGTACTAGGCTGGTGGTGTGTTGCCATGGAGACTGCTGTGTAGGTGTGTGTGGTACTAGGCTGGTGGTGTGTTGCCATGGAGACTGCTGTGTAGGTGTGTGTGGTACTAGGCTGGTGGTGTGTTGCCATGGAGACTGCTGTGTAGGTGTGTGTGGTACTAGGCTGGTGGTGTGTTGCCATGGAGACTGCTGTGTTGGTGTGTGTGGTACTAGGCTGGTGGTGTGTTGCCATGGAGACTGTTGTGTTGGTGTGTGTGGTACTAGGCTGGTGGTGTGTTGCCATGGAGACTGCTGTGTAGGTGTGTGTGGTACTAGGCTGGTGGTGTGTTGCCATGGAGACTGCTGTGTTGGTGTGTGTGGTACTAGGCTGGTGGTGTGTTGCCATGGAGACTGCTGTGTTGGTGTGTGTGGTACTAGGCTGGTGGTGTGTTGCCATGGAGACTGTTGTGTTGGTGTGTGTGGTACTAGGCTGGTGGTGTGTTGCCATGGAGACTGTTGTGTTGGTGTGTGTGGTACTAGGCTGGTGGTGTGTTGCCATGGAGACTGTTGTGTTGGTGTGTGTGGTACTAGGCTGGTGGTGTGTTGCCATGGAGATTGTTGTGTTGGTGTGTGTGGTACTAGGCTGGTGGTGTGTTGCCATGGAGACTGCTGTGTAGGTGTGTGTGGTACTAGGCTGGTGGTGTGTTGCCATGGAGACTGCTGTGTAGGTGTGTGTGGTACTAGGCTGGTGGTGTGTTGCCATGGAGACTGCTGTGTAGGTGTGTGTGGTACTAGGCTGGTGGTGTGTTGCCATGGAGACTGCTGTGTAGGTGTGTGTGGTACTAGGCTGGTGGTGTGTTGCCATGGAGACTGCTGTGTTGGTGTGTGTGGTACTAGGCTGGTGGTGTGTTGCCATGGAGACTGTTGTGTTGGTGTGTGTGGTACTAGGCTGGTGGTGTGTTGCCATGGAGACTGTTGTGTTGGTGTGTGTGGTACTAGGCTGGTGGTGTGTTGCCATGGAGACTGTTGTGTTGGTGTGTGTGGTACTAGGCTGGTGGTGTGTTGCCATGGAGACTGTTGTGTTGGTGTGTGTGGTACTAGGCTGGTGGTGTGTTGCCATGGAGACTGTTGTGTTGGTGTGTGTGGTACTAGGCTGGTGGTGTGTTGCCATGGAGACTGTTGTGTTGGTGTGTGTGGTACTAGGCTGGTGGTGTGTTGCCATGGAGACTGTTGTGTTGGTGTGTGTGGTACTAGGCTGGTGGTGTGTTGCCATGGAGACTGTTGTGTTGGTGTGTGTGGTACTAAGGAGATGTTGTTCTTTCAGTACAATGTTGATGCAGAGAAGGTGGCCAACCTGCTGCAGATTCCACTCTACTTTGACCTGGAGATCTACACAACCAGCCGCCAGGAGAAGGTGGGTGCCACAATCTCACCTCTTCCCTCTATGTCATCCTAGCCAGTTTACCCCTCTGTTCCCACCATCGAAATATCCCATTCTGTGTACCACCCTCTCAATCTCTCGAAGAGTCCCTCTGGTATCCTGTTCAAAGAAACGTGATTCCCCCTAAGAATAGTTTGTGGGATGTTGGATTCAGCCTGACGGTTCTAAGCACTCCGAGGCTGTATCAGTATTGTATACAGTGACACACCCTTGTGTCTGTCTGGTTGTCTAGATTAGGTTAGATGTGTGTTACAAGCTGCCATAGCTCACCGTAGCACATTGTGCCTTACCACAACCTGCCGCCGTCTTTGTTGCAGCAACTGGATCAGTTACTCAGGCACATTGTTGACATTGTGGACAAACACACAGACTCAGAGGTGAGTTACATAGTATTTGCATGCATGCAATATCAGTTACTCATAGGTATGCAGAGACCACACTCGGTGACATACGTATGCAGTGACCACACTCAGTGACATAGGTATGCAGAGACCACACTCGGTGACACACGTATGCAGTGACCACACTCAGTGACATACGTATGCAGTGACCACACTCAGTGACACACATATGCAATGACCACACTCAGTGACACACGTATGCAGTGACCACACTCATTGACATACGTATGCAGAGACCAAATAAACCGCATGAAAAAGTGACACACGTATGCAGTGACCACACTCGGTGACATACGCATGCAGTGACCACACTCAGTGCCAGGATAGAAAGGTCAATGGTCAACTTGGCTTAAATGTTCTGAAAAAGACTACTTGAGTGAGACCTAAGATGGTAACGTTGTGACCACAGTATATACAGGCTAGTCAGTTAACGTATGCCACGGGTCGGGAATTGGCAGGAAATGATAAAACGGTCGATTTTTAATAAAGTGGATTTTCAGATCGAACGATGTATTCCACACATGTTGCTAACTTTATTTCACTGAATTCGTCCTAAAAGTGTCGAAAAAACGATTAAATATGTCGCTACCCAACTTGCTGATAATGTCGTTATGGCAGATGGACTTTTAAATCGACGGAAACGGGCCAACTTTCAGCGCGCTCAAACGTAAACATTGCGCCTTGCAAAGCGGCCATGTTTGGTATCATCGTGTTGGAAATGATCCCTTCCATACGCTGCCGAAGTCAAAAGTCGACGACATCCGTACATAAATTAGTTATCGGCGGCGAAAGTGCCGCAAAACTGTCCAATCACAAACTGTCTGAGCCGGTTGCTTGGCAGCCCGACCTCACGCGAACCATATATGGTGATCGTGGTCACGTAGCTATTTAAAATTGACCTTATGCAACGACGCCAGCCAATCACGGTGCGGCTTCAAGATGATTGACCTGTATGTGTCATGGCGTCCGATCGACGAAGGTTCCGTAGTGTTCACCAATTGTAAAGAAAGAAACGACACAATAAACGCAAATGAGCTGAATGCGCGGGAGGTTGCATGAACAGCTGCATGACGCTGTTCAATCGCGCAACGGACCCGCGGAAGCGGCAGCGAACGGGGAAAGAAACGGCGATGTCGGGCTGGCATTGCTATGCCGCGTAGGCTACACCTACGGCCGCCGGCGACATGCACTGTCATAGACAGTGACAGCGGCGCTGGCGCCGACAAACTTTGTAACTCTACCAGTCGGAAGAACTGAGATTTATTCGAAGAAGTTACATTTATTTATTTATTTATTTATTTATTTATTTATTACAGAAACTAATTTGACTGAATTTGTTTCATTCATATTAACCAAGTGTAGAATTAATGTAAAACGAAAGGTGGTACTGTTGTTGGATTTACTTTTCTAACATTATTTTTTTCTTCAGTATGAGAACTATTATATTAACGTATATAATATATCAAAAATTATTTACATTTTATTTCATTATAATTACATGAATACATATTTACAATGATGATGTGTGTTGTCATCATATAATTTCTCAGTTGAAGAATTAATTAAAAAAATTATTTGTTATTTATTTTCTAACATTATTTTTTTTATATATATATATATATATATATATATATATATATATATATATTACATTTTATTTCATAAAAACATTACATAATACATATACAATGTATGAGTGCGCTTGGCCAGTGATGAATTTCTTCACCGTTGCAAGAAGTAATTCAGACATCCAATACCACTGAGAGCCTCCATGCCACAGTCTGGAGGAGGACTCCAAAATCAAAGCACAGTGGCAAGAAGACAGCTGAGTTGGCAGTTGCACTGGCTGTCATGCAGCACAACAAGGTGGCAACTGCACTGGTTGACGCTGTAGACAGCCTCGGCGTGTCACTTGGAGCTGAAGTTGTGAGGGTTGCGTCTCTTTATGAGACTGTGAATAGCCAACCATGCCACAAAGCAGTGTCCAAGATGTCCAGGAAGATGAAGGCTCTTTCACCAGTGACCTTAACTTGTGTAAATTATAATTTTTTTCCATATAAGTACTGAATATGGTTTACACACTTTCATTATATATTTACCACATGTTGCTGGTATAAAAACAGTCATAATGGTGACTTTACACTGATGTTATTAAAAATATTTGATGTTCATTTGGTTTTTTGCCGTTTTCTCAAAACTTACTTTTCGACAATATTGCAATTTTGCGGGAGGTCTCCCGTAAAAAGTACCAAAGTTAGGAGTCTGATTTTTTTACCATGTATTCCTTACAGTACAGTGAGTGCAATGATGCTTTTTAAACATGATAACTTTTATACAAAGATTTTTATTGATGACTGAAGTTGTTATAATATTTGGAAAAATGAAAATAATTCTTCGCAACTTCTTTTTGATAATAAATTTTGTAAGGGATTGAACAAAAACAGCATTATTGCACTCAACAACACTTCAGTGAATCATGACAAACAAAAAAGAAGGAAACCTATGCTTAGTTTTTCTGCAAGACCTCCCGCAAAATCATGCATACCTATTTTCACAGAAAAGCCGGTTGCCATGGTTACGATTATGCAAATGAGATGAAATTATAGAGTTTGTCATCTTTTCCCACCAGACATACATCCTGAAAGTTTTATTAAGATTGCCTCTCTGGTTGTTGAGATATCATCAGAATCCATTTCCCGACCAGTGTCCTACCTTAATAGAACCCTGCAGAATGTTGGGAACAACTAGAAAGAAAGAATGGTGAATAATTAGATATGACCACATTTTTACACTACTATATTGATGCAGTTTATCTGTGTCATTTGTAAACAGCTGTACTAGTATATTCTATCTATATATACACAGTGTCTCCATTCTCCCCCAGCAGTGGCCTGTCGTGTGAGTTCACTGTTGTGTGTTGTCATGCGCTAGAGAACTGTGGCCTGTCGTGTGAGTTCACTGTTGTGTGTTGTCAGGTGCTAGAGAACTGTGGCCTGTCGTGTGAGTTCACTGTTGTGTGCTGTCAGGTGCTAGAGAACTGTGGCCTGTCGTGTGAGTTCACTGTTGTGTGTTGTCATGCGCTAGAGAACTGTGGCCTGTCGTGTGAGTTCACTGTTGTGTGTTGTCATGCGCTAGAGAACTGTGGCCTGTCGTGTGAGTTCACTGTTGTGTGTTGTCAGGTGCTAGAGAACTGTGGCCTGTCGTGTGAGTTCACTGTTGTTTGTTGTCAGGCGCTAGAGAACTGTGGCCTGTCGTGTGAGTTCACTGTTGTGTGTTGTCAGGTGCTAGAGAACTGTGGCCTGTCGTGTGAGTTCACTGTTGTGTGCTGTCAGGCGCTAGAGAACTGTGGCCTGTCGTGTGAGTTCACTGTTGTTTGTTGTCAGGCGCTAGAGAACTGTGGCCTGTCGTGTGAGTTCACTGTTGTGTGTTGTCAGGTGCTAGAGAACTGTGGCCTGTCGTGTGAGTTCACTGTTGTGTGTTGTCAGGCGCTAGAGAACTGTGGCCTGTCGTGTGAGTTCACTGTTGTGTGTTGTCAGGTGCTAGAGAACTGTGGCCTGTCATGTGAGTTCACTGTTGTTTGTTGTCAGGCGCTAGAGAACTGTGGCCTGTCGTGTGAGTTCACTGTTGTGTTTTTTCAGGTGCTAGAGAACTGCTCCAAGGTCCTAGACAACCTGTGCAACGAGGAGTTTGCTGTGTCCGGCAAGTGTAACGTGGCACGGTCTACCCTTGTGGACAGTCTCGTAGAGAAGTACAAGGAGGCATTCCAGGACTTCTTCCAGGAGGTGTGTACTTTCTCCCACTCCACCGTTCTTCTCCAGCGTGAGGCAAGGATGGTGCTGTGCAGTGTCCTTCATTAGCGGATGGTGTAGTGGTTACCACATCTGCCTGGCACGCCAGCGGCCAGGGTCCAATACCCGACATGGGTGGTGTTAAAACTTGGCTCTCAACATTGGGGACTGTGTATCCCTCGTGAATTGGAGAATCAATTTGGAACATAAAAGAACCACTGAGGATGACAAGAACCCTGGCAGTGACCACCCTCAGCATAGAAAAGTCAGCTTGGCGCAAATGTTCTGAAAAAAACTTTCAATGAGACCTCATAAGATTATAACTTTATAACCACAATTTTTCAAATATATAGTCTAGTAAGTTAATAAACCCTGTCGAGGGCTGGGAACAACTAGAACTGTAAAAAACACCTGTTATTTACTGTTATTGAGTCGACGTGTTCTGGTAAGTGTTAACTCGTGAAAAAGAAATTTGGCACCTCAGTTTTGGCGGCAGCCTATAGCAGTGTCCATCAAGTAACTTAGTATACAACCACATTGTACTGGTAAGTGTTAGTCATTTGTGAGTGACCGGTCAGTTTGAGAAATATCCATGTCTGAGACGTGTGCTATAGTTTGAGCTATGCCTTTTGAGTGGTGCATCAGAGGTTGGGTCTTGCATCACAGGTTGAGCAGTGCGCAGTAGTTTGAGCAGTGCATGACAGATAAGCCATGCATCCTAGTTTGAGCTGTGCACCACAGCATAAGCCATGCATCACGATTTATACAGTCATACTTTGAGCAGTAGGTCACAATTGAGCTGAGTTACTATTTGAGTCATGTGTCACAGTTTGAGCAGTAATTCAGTTTGAGTCATGTGTCACAGTTTGAGCAGTAATTCAGTTTGAGTCATGTGTCACAGTTTGAGCAGTAACTCAGTTTGAGTCATGTGTCACAGTTTGACCAGTAACTCAGTTTGAGTCATGTGTCACGGTTTGACCAGTAACTCAGTTTGAGTCGTGTCACAGTTTGAGCAGTAACTCTGTTTGAGTCATGTGTCACAGTTTGAGCAGTAACTCAGTTTGAGTCATGTGTCACAGTTAGAGCAGTAACTCTGTTTGAGTCATGTGTCACAGTTTGAGCAGTAACTCTGTTTGAGTCATGTGTCACAGTTAGAGCAGTAACTCTGTTTGAGTCATGTGTCACAGTTAGAGTGGTAACTCAGTTTGAGTCATGTGTCCAAAAAGTTATGGAGGCCAAAATGGTAACTCAGTTTGAGTCATGTGTCACAGTTAGAGCAGTAACTCAGTTTGAGTCATGTGTCACAGTTTGAGCAGTAACTCAGTTTGAGTCATGTGTCACAGTTTCAGCAGTAACTCAGTTTGAGTCATGTGTCACAGTTTCAGCTACATGTTGCAGGGAGATGAGCCGGATGAGGATGATGCGTACGCCCTCATGGCGAGTCTCAAGAGGATCTATGCCTTCTACTGGTTAGTGTCTTGTGTTAATGTCTCGCACTGTTGTGTCTGGTGTGGTTAGTGTCTCACAAAGTTAATTACTTGTGTTGTTAGAACAGTTACAGTGTAGTGTCAGTTTGTTTGACATGTCTGACTTTGACATGCCATCAGGTGCATACTTCATGCTGTCACTTGTCACTTCACATATCTCTGTTTCACAAGTTGCGTTGGCTGTTTGAAATGTTTCATGTGTCCAGAAACTGGTACTTCATTTGAAAACAGCAACATTTAATTGACCCACATATTATGGCTAAACGCTGTGGCTAATAAAATGTTATAAAATTGTAATCTTGTGTGTTTAGGTTTCCTGCATGCATCAGTGAAACCGTTGATGTTGTGATGACAGAGTGATGTTTCTTATTTCAGCTGTCACGACTTGAACGCGTGGAACCTGTGGGACAGTCTCTTCTCCATTGTACACGGTGGACACGAGGGCAATGCCATTCCCGAGGAGGTAAGTACCAGGCTAAGTCACACACCCACACAAACACATCACGGAATCAAACATGACAGGCTTAGACAATCTCATGCATCTGCAATAATTCTTTGCAGATTTTGGCATTTAAAATTTGCTGCAATACTTGAAAGAGAAGGAGCGTGATTGATTACTGGCATTTGTAAATATAATAAAGTAAAAATTCATGGTGCATTAAATGTCATAACTATCACATAAAGAAACCATTTAAAAAAAAATTGAATTTGTTTAGACTGCCTATGATAGATAATTATTTATTGCTGTTAATTGTGAGACTATTTGTTGTTCAGATCATCTGCAAGGCAATAGCGTGCTGCTCCATGGCTATCATGTGGTTCCTCTCCAGTCTTGACGAGAATAACCCCGACAAGGTAACGCATCATCTTCTGCAACTATGCTAACCACTTTCACTTGCCAGCATAGGCCATCCTCACAAGCCTGAGTTGTCTGCCTGGCGGATCCCTATGAAGTGTGGGAGTTAGCAGAGTCGAACTAGCTCTGAGAACAGCGCTAATTCCAACATAGCAGATCGATGCTTTTACAAATAAAAATGTACAAAAGGGAGGTGAAACTGTTAATGTAAGTTGTAAGATATGCACACATGCACACACACGCGCACACGTGCACACTCACACATGCACCACACGCACACACATACCTTTATACATCGCCATTTTGCTACCAAGGAACTGGTTAATGATGTGTCTGAGCTACTGTAATAGGGATGAGCTTACTGCCAGACTGTGTCGTGATACGTGTTGTGTTTCTGTCTGTGATCAGGCCCAGGTGAAGCACCTGAAGAAGCTGCTTCACAACTTCATGCGCACCTGTCAAGGCCTGCTGTACCACCAACGTGACACTGTGCAGGAGGAGGTGAGTGTCCCGACATGAACAAGTCACATCTTGTCCCGTTGTCAACCCACACTGCTGATGGCATTGCAAATTCATTTCACCAGCAAGACCGCAGAGACAGCTCCTGTCATCATACCCAAATTTAGTTGCTGTTCCCATAGTCAAGATAAAGGCCAGAACTCGAGCTTTCTCAGTCACTACATCTAGTCTGTGGAATATACTTCCTGACACATTAAATCAGCAGAAAACGTTGTTACATTTCGCCGTCATCTGAAAATCTATCTGTTTAATCTCACCTTAGCTTCTTAGTGTTCACGTCGAATTGATGACGTCCTTTACACTTCCCTTGATTGAGAATGCTTAGTCCACTAGGTTTGTTGCGCCACTGACCTGATTCTGAGGGTATTGGTGTCATAGTTTATTATTTACTGTTTTCCCTCACTTGTCATGATGAACTGTTTCTGTCAATTGACAGAAATTTATCAACATAAGCACATCCCTCACATGTATGCATATGTTTCGTCACGTTAGTTGGTTGACAAAACTTGTCATGCCACTAACCCAGTGAATTTAAATGACAATAGAAATGTTATTGGTTTATGTATCACCGTATTGTTACAAAAGTTGTCCTGAGTGGAGTACTTACGATTATCGAATGACGAAAACACATTGCAAAGATGTTATCACATAAAACACATTAGCTTTTCTCGTCTAGCTTATGCTCCCGGTTGTTTCTATTGTGGCCAATGTGAGAACAGGCATGGTTTTTAAATGACCTCTCTCAAACCTTGATTTGTGTTCACCTCAATAATACAACCACCTCAAAATTACAGTCTCCCTGGGACTGACCAAAATTATTTCAGTAGCCAGGTTCCGCTGTATAAGATTTCAATTCAATAAGGTACTTTTGGATAAGGAGTGGATTTGAGTAACTATGCTATACATGAGTGAATCAATGTTGCAGGCTTACATCACCATCTGTGACATGCTGGTTGACTTCTGTCGTCATCTCGCCAGCAACCCAGTGATGGAGCCACTGGTCTATGAGCCTGACAAGAATGTCCAGGGCCAACTGAGCGGCTTTCTCAACGACAAAGTCTTTGTAGAAGAAGAGGATGGTACGTCTTGATAGTTAGCTCTGTTCACAACGGTTGTATATTGTGTTCATAAACTTCACGATATGAGGGACATGCAAGAGTCGTTTACTGAATGTGTTTGGTTTTGTGGAGTTAAATGAACTATTGCTGAGGTCAGTTGGTTATGTGTGGTCTGGTAAGCCACATGTGAATATTTGACTGCCGGCTTTTTTAGTGATTTTGCAGCATGTTTAAACATGCATGAACATAATTAATGGCTCTAGTACATTGCAGTTTACCTCACTGTCAGAATGATATTCACGACCTCATTCTGGCGTTGTCTTACCAGTATTGATAATAAATGGTTAACTGTATTACATAACTAGAGCAGCGTAATATCTGCTAGATCAAATATTCCCACATAATGTTTTTGCTTAGCCAAGGATACGTAGTATATTTGTCATAACAAGTTTTGGGCCACCAAAAAGGCAACATGCCTGAGTGCTAAAAATATGCTATATGTGGATAGGGCAATTCCCCAAGAATTGAAATGGGAGTAGAGGGGCTTGAGAGTCAAAACATGGTCGCCAGCTCAATTTTGACCACTGTCCACTCATGAAATCATTCGCGGACCCTGGAAATGAGGAAGACGTCTGCCAAAGAGCTGTCATGTGTCCTGGGGTGAACGAAGAGCCTAGTGTTTTATCTGCATGTCTTACTGCAGTGTGGGCTGGACGTGCCAAGTGGGAGGGAGATGTGAAGATGTTGAGACATCTCCCTCTCCTTTCTCCTCTGCCATTTCTCCGCCTCAGGAAGTAGACGGTTTGTCTTAAATGTGGCTGTTGCCTTGGTATATCCTCCCAGGTATTGATATAAATGTGGCTGTTGCCTTGGTATATCCTCCCAGATATTGATATAAATTTGGCTATTCTTCGTGTAATTTTTTTAACTCAGGAAATGAATGAGAGGTAGTGTTCGGTGTCAGATGATGTGTGTGTCTGTTTACCAGACGACATGGATGAGAACCAGAAGATTGAGGAGCTGCATAAACGACGTAACTTCCTGGCAGCGTTCTGTAAGCTCGTCGTCTACAACATTGTCAACATCAAGATGGCAGCAGACATGTTCAAGTACTACATGAAGGTGGGTACCGTAGAGTTGACATGATCGGCAGTGTCTGACACGAAAGTTTAGACTGGATTAGAGGATTTATGATTTGTCAGTGTTGTAAACGCAAGCAATAGAATTGATGGGTGTTTATATGGACGGGGCACTCAGCTAAACAATTTACATTCTTGGAATGCATAACTTTATGTTTAGGTGTTATCTACATCATATTTATTATTATATCATTTGGACGGCACTCTTCATTTACAGACTCATGATGGCAGTTTTGTTAAACTACAACTCATAAAGTTTCAAAATATTGTATACACTCTGTAATAGATTCTGAGCAGGTGCATAGCCAGATTTACTGTATTTTATGTAGACTAAATCACAATGCAGTGATGAGGGTTGTGAACACCTGGTGAATTCATGTTTGACAGTTTTATAACGACTATGGTGACATCATCAAAGCAACGCTGGGGAAATCACGTGAGATCAATAAAGTGCTGACCGCAAAGACACTGGCAATCAGTCTCACACAGGTATGTCAGTCAGTCAGTTTCACGCAGGTACGTCAGTCAGTCAGTCTCACGGAGGTACGTCAATCAGTCAGTCTCACGCAGTACGTCAGTCAGTTAGTCTCACGCAGGTACGTCAGTCAGTCAGTCTCACGCAGGTACGTCAGTCAGTCAGTCTCACGGAGGTACGTCAATCAGTCAGTCTCACGCAGGTACGTCAGTCAGTCAGTCTCACGCATATCATCTTCAGAATCTTACACAAGTAGCCAATGCTGCCTTTGAAGTAACTGTTCATGTAAACAAACTTTATCCATCCCAGTGACGGATGATGGATCCTGATTCACCTATGGGTGCGTGTATGGGTAATATCTAGGTATGTACATTTTTGGCACTAATGCAGAGGAGGCATAATATGTATTTTTGTATTATTTGCCTTTGTTGTTTGATAGCTTTTAAAACCTACTCAGCAGTAGAGCTATGGCCCTAAATGAGAGGTTGCCTCTCATGAATATATGTGTCATAGGAAAGCCTCCTTTGCAAGGGAAACATTCAGTTATGTTGTGATAAATGCCTGAAGAGTTGTTACGACAAATATCCACCACTACCTATAACCAGGTACTCATTTGAACTATTAATGACTTGTTGGAGGTTAGAAATGGCAGCAAGAGAAATAAGCCACAGTCAGTGAGGAAGCTGCTGTCGACTGTGTCGTGTTTGACCCCAGCTGTGGTGTCTTTCTCTGACACCAGTTGAGTCGTGTTTAGCCCCAGCTGTGTCATGTTTGATCCCGGCTGAGTTGTATTTGACCCCAGCTGTGTTGTGTTTGACCCCAGCTGTGTTGTGTTTGACCCCAGCTGTGTTGTGTTTGACCCCAGCTGTGTCGTGTTTGACCCCAGCTGTGTCTTGTTGTAGCTGTACACAGAACTGCTGGAGGAGCAGAGTCCAGCAGTTGACCGGACGTGCCAGGCCTTCCAGTCCATCAAGGAGCTCGCCCGCCGCTTCTCCCTCTCCTTCGGCCTCGACCAGATCAAGAACCGTGATGCTGTCGCCGCCATGCACAAGTCAGTGTCTGCTGTCACATTCATTGAATTTCTGCAAATGTCAAGTGACCTCTTGCCACCCAAATAAACCTGTTACGCCATAAATATATGTGTAGTAACACTGGACATTATGTTGCATATTTTGTGGAAGTCGTGCTGTTTTTATTTATATCAGAAACGTAAATTGTGTAAACGAGAACTTCACATGGGAAAGTTTGGTCCAGTGGGTATCATGCTTCACTTGTAAAGTAATGCTCATTTTATCATTTTCCCCACTGTTGGTGATAAGTGGTTGGTCGTATGCATAATTTAGATTCTCATGTAAACAAACCACCACCTACTGCATTCATCAAAATGATCTGCATGGCCTCACCAGGTGATGCCACTGTTGCAACTTATTTCCCCACAGTACATGCTCACAACCAAACCTCCTGCATAATTCTTAAACTTATGTTGGACCTTTGTGCCTGATGACACTGGTGACACGACTAGATGTGGTCCTTGTAGGGAGGGCATCCTCTTCAGCTTCACCCGGCCAGAAGGACGCGATTACGCAAACGTGGGCTTCCTGGAGATCCTGTCTGAGTTCACGTCAAAGTTGATGAGACAGGACAAGAAAGTTGTGTGAGTTGTCGTCTGACTACTCACTCAGACAACATGTGTTTTCTACACAACTTCACTGTTATAAGATGTTTCACAATGTGATGCTGTCATATAAAATATTGGTGACGTATTAATCCTGTGAACTTGCACTGTGTTACTACACCCAGTTTTGCAATAGATAGCCAAATGTCCCTAGTTTCAGTGTAGCAATGCCCAGTTTTAGTGTAGCTAGGGTAATTCTCAGTGTACTACTGCTAATTTATGTAATTCATGCACCCAGTTGCAAAGTAGCTGCCCTTGTTTCAGTGGTGCTATTCACATTTTCAGTGCTCAATTTCAGCATAATGCTACTGATTTCAGTATATCTACCTTAAGTTTCAATGTATCTGCATTTACATTTACTTGGCTGTGTTCATGACATGATGCTGGCCTTTCTGATGTGTTCTTCTTGGCTCAGGCTGCAGATACTACAGATGATCTAAATGTCTCGCACATGTTCCTGTTTGCAGCCTCGGCTTCCTGGACAAACAGTTGCTGGGTCACGGTGGGGTGGAAAAGAGTGAGGGGTGGGGAGCACTATTGAGTTACCGCGGGGGCCTTGAGCACGATGGGACGGCCCAGCAAATGAGGCCTCCTGCATCCAGACGACAGGCGAAGGGTGCCAAGCGGAGGCTGCCGGTCGAAGGTGGGTGTTTCACCTTTGTGTTTTTACACATCATGTACGCAATACTCTCTCAGTTGCTGTGTCTGTGAGAAACTTGTTTAGTAGTCTTCAGCTCAGTTGCTGTGTCTGTGAGAAACAATTTTAAACTTGTTTAGTAGTCTTCAGCTCAGTTGCTGTGTCTGTGAGAAACTTGTTTAGTAGTCTTCAGCTCAGTTGCTGTGTCTGTGAGAAACTTGTTTAGGAGTCTTCAGCTCAGTTACTGTGTCTGTGAGAAACTTGTTTAGTAGTCTTGAGCGTTTCCCCTGCTACATGACGAGTGAGGTGAGCTACCGCGTTGTTTATATAAGCTACCTTGCTCAAAATATGCCAAAATTGCCACTTTACAGCTATTTCCTGTGGCCCTGCTGAAAAACATGTTTACATGCTAATTTGTAATTTGTTTCTATATGCCTGGGAATATGTTAAAATAAATTTGATAACACACCATTTTTAAATTGGCTTTAAAAATATTCTGAAGGACATATGACCACCACCCATACCATCGCATTGCACCGTCAGCACTTGCTCAGCTCACCCTGCCACCTTGCTCAGCCCACCCTGCCACCTTGCTCAGCCCACCCTGCCACCTTGCTCAGCCCACCCTGCCACCTTGCTCAGCCCACCCTGCCACCTTGCTCAGCCCACCCTGCCACCTTGCTCAGCCCACCCTGCCACCTTGCTCAGCCCACCCTGTCACCTTGCTCAGCCCACCCTGTCACCTTGCTCAGCCCACCCTGCCACCTTGCTCAGCCCACCCTGCCACCTTGCTCAGCCCACCCTGCCACCTTGCTCAGCCCACCTGCCACCTTGCTCAGCCCACCCTGCCACCTTGCTCAGCCCACCCTGCCACCTTGCTCAGCCCACACTGCCACCTTGCTCAGCCCACCCTGCCACCTCGCCCATCAAATGTTGTGTTCATATAAGACGTGTATTGTGCTGCTGTCCTCGTGTCTGGTTTAGAAAAAGCAATATGCAGCATAACAATAATTGTCAGTGATGCAGTTGTGTTGTTTGGCTGTAGTAACTGTACAGTTTCTCTTTTTTTGTAACTTCAGTAGTTTAATTTATTTTCTGTTCATTGATAAATGTTAAAACAATAGTATGACACCTCCAACTGCACACACTTGTGGCTCACAAAGAACCTCTCAACTGCACCCCCAGTTGACACAATTCATAAACCCCTCTTGATACCCACTGAGGTCAAATGGGAGCCACGACCCCCTTTGCATGTGGTGTACTCTGTTGACCTAAGTCGACTGTTGTAGAAGATGCCGGAGTGGCCCAGGGTGAGTGGATGATAAAGGAGACGCGAACTCCAGCACGGGGCCAGCCACTCACGTCCACCGTCATCAAGCGTCGCCGAGTGGATGTCGCTGACAACGTCGATCAGGAGTCGGTCTCGGAGCAGGGCACAGAGGCAGGGTCAGAGGCGAGCTCCGAGAGGGACTTTGAATCGTGAGTATTCCGTTCGTAGCTTTTGCTATTTCATGTCATAGTGTAGTACTTTTACAGCATGGCGTCGTTTAGTGGTTGTAGTGGTTGTAGAGGTAGTAGAGGTAGTTGTATTTGGGTTAGTGTACGTAGTGTGTCCTGAATCACAAGGTAGGTTCCTTAGATCAGGTATCAGGGTTGGCAAGTCCAAATAAAGAATAATTATTATTTATGTCTACTCATTCCCATGCCAGTTATATGCAAAGAAAATGTTCAAATAGGTGTGAGTCGCTGCCTTGATGTTGCAACAAAGTTGTAAGTTATGCTACAGTGGTGACAAAACTGGTCACTAACAAAGAATGACCATGTTTTTTTAGTTTGCAAATTGATGATGATAGATATTTTCTTTCATAGAAATCGCAAGTCTAACACCACTTTTTAGAAGAGGGTGGGATGGTTTGACCCCACAATGATTTTAGGACTTAGGGAATGTTTGAGACATTGTTTTTGAGTGTGACATTAGAAATACCAGCCAACCCTGATAGCTGTGTCTTGTGGCATCCAAGCAGAACACTTTGACGCTGGATGTGGTGTGTCAGTATTACATGTGTAGCTGTGCAATTCTGTTCAAACCAGTGCTTTCTGTGTACACGTCCATGCATGTGTGTGTGTGTGTGTGGCTGTGGCTAGCTATGGGTGCGTTTGCTGTGCTCACGCAGGTGTGAATCTTCTATAATATGGGTAGGTCTGCTTTGCTAGTTTTGTAGCTGTTTCTTTCAATGTAGCTGTGCTTTGCTGCACATCATTGTATATTGCCATGTGTGTAGCTATGCTTTGCTAAGTGTGTAGCTGTGCTGTGCTAGGTGTGTTGGTATGCTTTGCTTGGTGTGTAGCTGTGCTGTGCTAGGTGTGTAGCTGTGCTTTGCTAGGTGTGGCGAGGCATCACAGCTGTCCTGGCTAAGCAGCCAGCGTCGACAGCGAGCTGCCAGGCGGCGTCTCGACACGAGTTACACCCGGCAACGGCGAGTCACAAGGTAGCTCCCTCTCCCTCTCCCTCTCCCTCTCCCTCTCCCTCTCCCTCTCCCTCTCCCTCTCCCTCTCCCTCTCTCACTCTCACTCTCACTCTCACTCTCACTTCACTCCCCTCACTCACCTCTCTCCTCTCACTCTCACTCTCACTCCCCCTCTCACTCTCACTCTCACTCCCCCTTCTTGCTGTCTCACTGTCAACTCTTTCATTTACGAAGTACATTTGTCACATATGTAATGTCACTATGACAGATAAAGTAGTGTCAAAGTCTTCTTATTGCATACAACATTGCTTCACAATTATCATTATGCAAACTGGTCATAAAGGACACCATCGTCTAGTACCATGTGATAAATTTGTTTTTCCAAATCCCGGCTTTAGATGAGAGGCTGACAATAATTTGATCTTTAAATATTCTTTTTGGTCCTTCTTTTTTTCTGAATTTTGTACTATTTCCTGTATCAACAGTTGCCACTCTTCAGTTCCCTCTGTCCTTTACTCTTATGTACTAGTTCAAACCTGGCCTCACATTCTTAATACAGTTCACAGTTTCCATGTAACTTTTAAGAGTTATTTGTCTCTTAATATAATTATAGTGAACTTAAAAAAACAATATTGTTTAGCAGCTGTAATGAACCAGCCATTGTAATTAGAGGTAGGACTTGTAATTTGGTGGTTGTAAACAAGACTTGGTGACTTCGTCAGACACCAACAGTCGGAGCCAGCCCCGCCACCGGAGGAGGACGACTCTCCCAATGATGCGGGAAGCATAGAAGAGTTTGAAAGTCCCCCACCACCCCCTGTCCCCCGGTCTAGGTCCCCCAGGCTAATGCGGGCAGCCCACAATGTCAGGTGTGCACCCCAGCGCATCTTTTATTGTCTCGAGGGTCTCTCTGACAAAAGCCCTCAGATTGACAATGCTAGCTCGCTGGAAAGTGTAAGTTGAGCTGCGTTCAGTTTAACAGGTTCATTTTGTTTGTTTGGTTTATCATTCGTTGGTGTTTGTTGTAGGTTGTAAGTTTTAGGCAAGGGCGGCATGGAAATTTGTGAATACCATGCAATTTAATTAATTAAAAAAAAACAAGGCCTTAAAACCCTTGATTTTTTGTGCAATCTGTCATGAACAACCACTCCTCTTGAACAACCATATTTGTCATGAACAACCACTCCTCTTGAACAACCATCTTTGTCATGAACAACCACTCCTCTTGAACAACCATCTTCCTAGGCACCGATTGTTTTTTATTAAAATGTACCCGCAGTGAACAACTACCTGACAAACGTGACCAGAACCACACAAATTGATCATACGACTGTTTATTTCCACCTGTTGGCAACAACCAGAAATTATATTAACCTGCGACATCTGTGAAGCATTGTTTACGTCGTTCATTCAGCATTAAATAATACATATTTAAATAATACATTTACTATTACTAAACCAATAACTTAGTATTCTTTACAATGATATAAGTCTTCAAACAGATCGTAATTTATTTGGAGAACTATCGTCCGTGATTTAGTGAAAATGCACACCGAAAGTGTGGTCTCAACAACGCTACCCAATGCTATGGCTGTCACCGACATAGGTCACAGCAAGTCAAAACCTCACTCTTGTAAACGTGTAAATCGGTGCCACAAGAGAAACAAAAGTTACAATGAGTGTAGGGCCTAAAGCATGTTGATTCATAGTCTCAGTTAGCTGACTAAACTTGGTTATAAGCACGGAAATAAAGTTTTCGTTGATGATGTGGTGTTGTTTTTAACAATATTGTATGTAGCTCAGTTAATCCGTGCGAATGCCATGTTGTGTTTAAAAATCTGCAAGTTACAATTATATGTACTGTATAAAAATTTACATTCCATATTTTTATATTTGTTATAAATTGTATAGTTACTTTTGGCACAACCTGTTATGAGTGACCACCTGTATTGAGAGACCGGTTTTGTTGTGCAGAAGGGGCAGACGTCTAAGACAGGTTTTACTGTAACACGGAAAAGCCTAGAATTTTAAGTTTTCAGTTCATTCAGTCAACCGCTTATGAAAACCATGAGTGGCGAACCGCTGACCTCCAGGTGGCGCCACTGTAGCAACCGGTTTTAAAAATACTCTCAAAACTACTTTCAAAATACTCTATGGTTGCTCAAGTATTTGGAACCCTGTTTTGGAGTTTGCTGCATGGAAAATGTTATTGATAGGATAAGAATAGCAATGCGTTTGTTCCTAAACTTGTACAACATTTGGTAGCCTGATGCCACAGAAGCATTCCTTATTTGTCTTTGGCAGATACCGCATATAGTTCTGTATTTAAAACTAGTTACAACAATTATTCTACACTTTTGACAATAGTATATAATTACTGTGCAATATTGTAACTGTGTGTACTAGATATCTGAAAGTCTGACCTTTAAGGAGACACTTGGGCGTAAACCCTTTTTTATTTCATTAATACTTATCCTACAGAGCTGAAGCTGTCAGAGTTTGAATGTCCACCTAAAAAGAAGGTTGGGAATTGTTTTGAGGGGATTTTCCCACAGTACGGCAACCATCATGGATTGGATATGTGTGTTGAAATATCTCTGTAACTACTTGACGTATATCACTCATATTTGATGTGTTATTACTCCATATAAAAACAAGTGTAACCATCGCGCTACTTTCTTTTCAAAAAAGTGTTTTAATGATTTTTCCAAAAACTTGATATCTATTTTCATCTTTATTTTATACTCACAAGTCATTTAATAAAGAAAATGAATGGCTTTCGAAAAGTCGTCTAATGGCTACAATCAAGTACAGCTGTATACACAATTTCAAGCAAATCTATCAAGCGGTTATTCAGATAAATAAACACGAAGGCAACATGTGTGAGTGAAATTATGTTTCTGAGAAAATCCACACTTCATTTAGCAAAAGCAAAGACATTGCAATGACATAAATCACTCAAAGAGCATGTTTTGTGACACAAACAGGTTTATTTCAGTAGTATAATGTATAAGAATGGGAAGTTGAATAGTTTGTGTGCATAGAAATGTAAAAATCAGAAAACTACTTTGTCCAAAAATGTCAATTTCCAACCCAAGTTACTCCTTTAAAAACATTATGGAGATCCCTTTTATCATGCGTTGTGTTCACAATATGTTGCATGCTGTTTGTTTTCAGTCTTTCAGGTGTAAATCTAATACTTACTAATTACTTACTCATTAGGTGTTACTTATCAAATGTGTTTATTGAGCTATTCTTAGCAGTATTGTCAAAACTAACTATAATGATGTACATTTGCCAATGGTTCTGCACTTTCTGGCAATTTACCCTAACATTTATCCTGCAGATTCCTTGTCTGGTATTTATTTGTTAGGTAAAAAGCAAATAATTACACTTCCACCCGGAATTGTCCTATCTGAAGGAATAAATACCAAACACAGAAATTTGTACTTTCTTATTTGTTTAACGTGCATAATATACTATGACTGATAGGATGCTTGTATTTAACTTTGTATATTTGACATTGACACACCACGCACGCACGCACGCACACACACGCACGCACAGCACACACACACACACACACTATATATATATATATATATATATATATATATATATATATATATATATATATATACAGTCACAGTGTATATATTATATATATACTTATTTGTTCCCAATATTTGTCTTGTATCTTGTCCTGTATAAATACAGTTAAACCTGCCTTGATGGACAGACCTGTCCATAACATCAGCTGTCCATAAAAAATGCTGATACATACAAAATATTGTTTTGTTTGTTTGCAGGAGGATGTGAGTGAGACGGAGATGTAGGAAGCCAAGAGGAGAGAGAATGAGGAAGACCAGGCAGCTAGTTTGAATGCACACAGATCAGTATCATTGACATTTACAGTGCCATCTACAAACAAATCACTGCGTCTTTGTAAATAAGTATTCAGTAATACCCGTAGTGTACAATATGTTGTTTTAGAACCATTTTGCAGAGCTGTTGTTTTTGTAATATTGTAAACATGTTCTACATTAGTTGTAGTATCTGTTAGGCAAGAGAGTATGTGGTGGTTAATGTTTGTGTAAAGCGGTACACACAATGGTGTGTTGCTAATTTTATGCATTTAATTTTACAGCAGGCAGATCTTTACGAAATGAAAATGTAGAACCGTGAGCACGCAAATAAATAAGTTAAATAAATGTGTAGTGGTTTTGTTCATGGGTCATAATGATCACATGGTGTGCAGCTTAATAACAACGGCAAACAAATAACCTAATGTATATGTAAACAGCAGCCAGTCTGTGCTTATATACAATGGAATACAACAATGTATAATGCATCTGAACAGTTTGTGGAAACTCTTAGTCGGCATTTAGGATCGGTTCCATCCCATCAATCAACATACAATGGCATTTGTGGTTATTTAAATACATTGGTCACAAGCAAACTCCCTACGTAGTAATACGTAGGAAGTTTTTGACATTTTACACACCTAATTGACCCCCTTAGTTATATTATGCCTGGGTCATATACTGTGCACACAGTACTACAGTGTTGGTCATTTTCCAATGAGCAAGCGTTGTGGTTTGCTAAAAAAAGCCAAATGTACAACTACTGTGGTTGTCCAGGGTAAACCCACTCGCTTGCGCTAACGCTGTTTTTAAATTGTGATACTGAGACTTTTACCCCTGGCATATTTTTGAGAAAAAAATATACTAAAATTATCAACCAAGTAGTAATTTGTAATGGTTGTCATTTAAAAACAATATTCACAATCATTAAAATTCATATCAAAGTATAATTCCGTATTTTTTGTAGGCCATCTTTATCAACACTACAAATTACTTACTATTTGAAAGAAAAACTATGGGAAAGTCTTGTAATCATAGCAAAAGCATATTGTTTATTTCTTCACATGTGCTTGCAAGATAAAACAAGAAAACATTAGTGTAACGACCAGCGTCACGTGATTACTTGCAACTTTGGTATAATAAAATAAATTTTAATTGCATTGTGATCATTGTATTAATTACTAACACCTACATACATGCACTATGATTAGTATAATTTAAACACAGAAACTACAGTATGTTGATACTCGGATAATTGGGGGCTTTGCAGAAATACACTAAACCAACGATAGTGTTCATGCAAGAAACATACGATTAAACTAAGTATTGTGCTGGCTCCGTCTTTAACTTAGTGTTACCAGGTAAACTAAGAGAGTAGGATGGTCTTGGGAATTCCATATGGCACATCGTTCACTTTGAATACATGGTATCTTGGTATCTTCATAACCTCGGCTACACTGGAGACGTGTTCAAAATGAACTTGAGGTTTGGGTGTTAACGTAATGTAGACAGAAGAAGATATTGAATAATCTTCAAATTTAAAATATTAGTTCAGCCAGTCAACAAAGTCAGTGCAGATCAATAGCATGAGATTTTGTGTGGAAACGATAAACAATAATTAATACCATTATAGGCCTATTAGCGCCTGATTGATCAAGATTGACAGTTGCACTGCTATGGGTATTTATCAAGATGCCAAAATGTTCCAGCGCGTAAAAACGTAGTCAGTTTGCACTGTAGTGGCGTAATATATTATTAAAAATATATTTCCAAAATGTGGTGGCTATGATCTCTAAATACGCCATTGGAATTGAGAGTTACTGTGAGGTGAATTCACTGTTGCAGTGGCTTGGCTATCTTCGCAGCTGAACGTATTATGTCCGAGATAATCTTTCTTTTGAAACAATCGCTTCTAGGGACAACTGGGAATGGATGCATACTATGTGTGCTTGTAGCCAAATTTGGCATGGGCACCAATGATTTCGCGACGGCGTAGATACGGGGCGATTACTGCATGTCGACGTAGACATTGGTCTGGCTTGCTGCGTCCTTGTCGCCAGCTTGGCTTATGTCGTCGGCGGCGGCAGCGTTGTCGTAGACAGCCGGGTTGGCGCTCGCCACTCCGGCCGCGTACAGGTCGTGGTTGAGCCGGTTGTCGTACACCTGCTCGTCGATCGACTTCTTCTCCCGCGTTTCCTCGCCGCCGACGACGACGACGTTGTCATAGATCGCCGGCTTCTCCTTGCTAGCACTCACGCACGCCGCCAGGTCCTCGTAGACCTCGTTATCGTACGCCTGGCCTGGTTCTGCCTTCTTCTCTACGGCGGCGGCAGCACAGCAGCAACAGCAGAGGCAGTAGCCGTAGCGCACCAGGGCAAAGACGAGCAGCGCGAGAAGGATGAGAGCCAAGAGGCCGGCCAGGGAACCGACTATGGAGGCCACGTGAGAGCCCGCGTGCTCCCGTTCCTCGCCGTCGTCGGCAAACATTCTTTCGGCCGGCCCCACGCCCGCGACTGGAGAGCCCTCGCCCGGGGCGATGCTGGTGGAGGCGAGCGGTTCACGAAACTCCGTCGTAGTCGTCGTCTGAATTGCCGTTGGACTCGGAGTGACGGCCGGTGTGGACACTGCCACCTCTGAGGACAGAGACAAGAACACGTCAGGGTGATGTGGATGCAGGATTAAACAGGTGAAGATCTCCTCAAACTTGTTAACGTCTTTGTTATTGGTTGCTTGCTTTCCCTTCTGTTCCACTTTAGAGCTTACATTCTTTCTATGTTAAACATTCCAACGCGCATGCACTGTTGTACATATAAACAACAATGAGCAAGTGTTTAGGGTATAAAAACATATGTGGCCATTATTTGATTAGCACGGAGCCACGGTATATTTTAAATAATTGTTCAAACTGACATCTTTGGCGTTGGGCGCCGCCAGTAATTCCATGGTTTCGTGCTCAACAAATAATGGTACATTCTTATATTTGGGTAATGGTTGGTCAAGCGTTTCGGCCCCATTTAAGCACGGCACACGTTGGTGCAGACACGCAGTCCCCTACACAAGGATGCCTTACCCGTGCAGTGGTAGCGGGTTGTCAGGACGAAACCGGGACGACAGGAGCAGTAGTAGCTGCCGTTGACGTTGTGACAGTCGTGTTGACACCTCCCGTTGTTTACGGCACACTCGTCGATGTCTGTAATGGAATTAGTTCGATCTCTTACACTAGTGAGAACAATCCTAACCAGATTCAACACGGTTATCTCCCGAGAATCAACATCCAGATGGCCAGTAGACTACTGGCTTATCGTCGTGCCAACGTTATCAAGGTGTTGTCTTTTTATGTGTTGTGTTTTTAATTCAAACTGCCGGCCCCTATAGGACCAATACGTATTATTTTCCATTTTATTTATAGTCCGCCCTGAAAAGGAATACTGGTATTTAATCTACACACTTCCCTCGCAAATATATCACATCTTCTACTGTTTATTAATTATTTAATGTGGTATGGTAGAGTTATCACAATTAGTAATAGACATTTACTACCACTGTGTGACTGAGTATTGCGTTGTGTGGGTAAAGAACGTTCTACTCGTTCAACGCATTGTCCGAACATAATTGGTACATTTAGTTCTGGAAAGAAACGCAACAGATCGTCCGCTCGGTCGAGTTACAGTTAGTCGCTTAACCGACTCTCGCTCGGCTGCGTAACTTACAGTGTGTCGCCTAACAATAATATGTTGATGATAGTTGTTCGCTCCAGACAGTCCTGTGTTTGGAAACCCATGTGACACCTACCGCGACACCGGCGTGTCCCGTCGAGGGTGAAGCCGGGCAGACACGAGCACTCGGGGCGTCTGTCGCGACATCGACAGATCTGCTCACAGCCTCCGTTGTCCGTGCCGCACTCGTAGAAGTCGTCCCTGTCCTCTACAACAGCGTGCACCAACACCTTTTAATTTAATCGATTACAGATTATGGCGGCGACGACACGGCTGGACAAGTGACTGACCGGTGTCGATGGTTTACCAGGATCGTATTTTTTAATTTCACGATGGTACAAACGTGCACACATGCACTGGAATTTGAAATATGTACGACGCTATTACTGATGGCAAATCATCGGGTTTGATTTTACCACTGACGACGGGTTCTCGCCAAGTGCACTCACCCACACACGCACTCACCCTCACACACTCACCCACACACTTGCCGCGGGTGTCGCGCCTGTATCCGCTGCAGCAGTACTCCTTGCGGACGGGCCTTGCACGGCACTCACGTACGGGCTTGTAGCATGTGGTCGCACTGCAAACATACAGTTACGTACATACCTACAGTTACGTACCTACATACATACATACATACATACATACATACATACATACATACATACATACATACATACATACATACAACAACACACACACACACACACACACACACACACACACACACACACACACACACACACACACACACACACACACACATACATACATACATACATACAACACACACACACACACACACACACACACACACACACACACACACACACACACACACATACATAGATACATGCATACATGCATACATACATACATACATACATACATACATACATACATACATACATACATACATACATACATACATACATACATACATACATACATACATACTATTACGCCTAGTTAGCGTCCTTACTTCTGCATGCTGGATGCAACGTATTGCTGTTAATACATTTACTATTATATTTTCCATCGGAACCATTTAGCGCGTATGCATAAATACATGTATATCACAACATATTATTTAGTAAATATATATTATAATTGTTTAAATATATAACATACTTTGTTTTATATGTCATTATTTGGAAGACACATAACGAACGCCACTGCCACTTAACTTGATGGATTGTAATCAGTGTAATTAGAGCATAGAGCTCTACAGCAGCTTGGTTAACAACTGATTATTGACACAAATACAGTCCTACAAATTAGGATGTTTTTCACACCTTGTATAGACCAAGTAGTGACCAAGCAGCCCCTTAATCCATTAGTAAGTATAACTAATAAGTATAACGTAATGGACTAGGAAAAAGGCAATCAAACGACTCCTGGAAGCATAACAATGATATATGTAGACTGCCTATAATGAATACATATATAGGTATATATATATATATATATATAGTGTATACTTAGTTACTTACACGACATAGATGCATGGATCTGGGGGCAAGAACGTGCAGCGGCAGACCGGTCCGAAGTTAGGCAGGTGGAAGTCTGACCAGCGGCGGAAGCGCGTGCCGCGGCAGTGGGGCCGGACCTTCTGTTTGCAGCAGGGGTACGACTGGTTGACGACCGTGTAGGTGTACTCTAGCCGTGTGTAGTAGCACACGCCGTCACTGCAAGCACACGTCTTGGCGTTATTGGCAGTCATGAAGGCTTCCAGATGTATGTATATGTATGTATGTATGTCAGCGTTTGAAATTCCGGTTGCCCGCGACAACTGGATTTGCCACCGAACAAACGAAATTGTTGTTACAGTATACTGGTTATCCGTGTGAGAAGTTAGTTAGGGTGTAGGGCAGCATTTTTCTTGTCAGCTAAGACTACAAACTAGCATATATTGCCTTTGACAGGGCTATCAGCACGCACTATTCAACTGTAAATATTGATAATTACGGATAAGTAGGTTTTAAAATGTGGGACAAGCGAATTGTTGTATGGACTAGTGAAATGCTTTTTTCTACTTAAACACGTAACACATTTGAACCCTGTATAGATAGATAGATACACAGATACATGCACAGATGTGTGTGTGCGTGTGCGTGTGCGTGTGCGTGTGCGTGTGCGTGTGCGTGTGTGTGTATATAGATAGATAGATAGATAGATAGATAGATAGATAGATAGATAGATAGATAGATAGATAGATAGATAGATAGATAGATAGATAGATAGATAGATAGATAATACATTGGCCACCCGACTGTCACGCACAATTGCGAAAGTTTGCATTTGAGCCATTTTTTATGAGGATAGCAAACTACATGATGACTAAGTTTGCCCCCCTCCACCCCACCCTCGACTATAGATCTTAGTAAAATGTCGACACATCCTCAACGTCAGTTGATGTGTGTCAATCGTGAAGTTAGTCGTTTTATATCTAGCTTACTCGCATCAATCTATTGTGTTGTAAATCGTAAAGTGAAACATAAATAGCAGCCACTGTCAATATATGTGTAGGCCAACGTCATTACCAGATCCATTCACTCCAGATGGTCGGCCTATTGCCAGAACCACTGGTTAGAGAACAACACTGGTAAATAAAGAGATCGTTAAACGGATCTTTACAGCAGAGTGCCTGACCCATGCTACACACCATGACGCACTTGTAACTTAGAGCACATTTCCTCCAAAACCTTTCCAGCAAAACATTTGTTAATGTGTTTTCCACACCAAAATCTCACTTCTGATATTTGTCCACATAACATAGGAATCGATTAGTCATTAAACGACAATCACCGCCTAGTTCGCTCGCCGTGGAGCTCGCGTATTCAAATATTCAAACGAACCCTGATATAATCAATATGCTGAATTCTAATGATTAATTCTAAAACTAGTTACACGCACAGGGCCTACTAGGCCAAATAAATAAATATAATGCGATATTTATATAGCGCCACAATCACGTAATGCTCTACGGGGCTTTAGGACAACTACAGTGATAATTCCAAACACGTAAGCCTGTAGGCCCACTAAGGGCCCAGTTAGATCATTAAAATATTATGTTAAATAATTTAAATATAATACAACTAAGAATCGTACATGGAATACAACAATTAAAATACAATTTAAATATAAGGACATTAGACCTAAGCCGTATATGTGGAAGAAATGTATTTAAATAATAAATATAAATAATATAGGCCTACATTAAATAAAAACAAAATAAAACATGTAGGCCTACATGTTGTGTTGACGAAATATTGTTAGATGGTATTATATATGTGCCCACGATCACACGTGTACGTTCATCGATGCCCTAGATTACAACAAAGAACTACACGAGGTCAGGGTAAATCGTGACGACAGCTGCACGCTGGTGAAAGGAAACGTCACCGGAACGTCGCACATGTTATTTTCGTCTCCAAATGTTCCTGTATTTCAGCACAACAATAAGAGTCGTGCAGAGTGTAGCCTGTTGTAAGCACGACAGATTTTATGCCTAGGGAATCAATCTATACTTCATAAAAGGAGGATGTTGATGCAAAATGGAATTAGAAATGACAAAGACGACTAACATCTACACATTTTTCGCAAGATTGTAGAAAAAATAGAACGGCATGTCTCGTCAGGATGGATCAAACTTGAGCGTATGACGTCATGCTTGTCTGCCGGTCGCGCCGTGCTTATTTAATTAATACATCGTCAACGTCTCCGAAGAGTGACCTTTGAATAAACCGAGGCGGCACCTGGTATTTAGACTGGTAGCGCTTTAGCGTAGGTCCTGTAGGTTCATGGCATCCCGAGCACATGGTTAGTTATGGTGTCGTGTTATTACCATTGTAGAGGTCGACGTAATAGATCATTCTCGCACCGACCGACGTGATGGGTAATTACGCTGTGTGTTGTAATATTTCGTTCTCAGATCATGCATTTTAACAGACACGAGGACACCCCACCGTTAACCCTTGCATCTCTATGCGTCGTTGCTTCAATCATAGCTACACATTAAATGCATGCGGAGCTGTTTGAATGAATAATAATGTATTGTAGTCCTAGTAATTATAGTTGTGCATGTCGTCTGCACATAGAACATTAACTGGTAGGCCCCCTATATGGCCCTATACAATAGTTAACCCATTCAACACCTAAGGCTCACACATAAATCAGAATACACCAATCACGTTATATATAACACACGTGACATTAATTCGTTTGTGATAGGTAACATTGGCAATGTTTTCTTGGCCAATCAACGTAGTGTAGTGCACGCCATCTGAGTCCTTGGATCTGGTGAGTATTTTCCCAAGTGAGGTGTACAGTTTTGGCGCACATTCAGTTCTTATAATATCAGCCTTTTAAATATAATTATAATTCAGATTACATACATGTTTGGAACATCGTTCCGCTGTTAAATGCGACAATACATCGTTTGCCCTAGCTGGTTATTAATAATGATATATCGCAGCGTATACTTGGACCTGTGTGTTACGCTTAATATTGCCATGTACTTTTTATTACAAAACATGAAGTGCTAATTTCCTACGTATATTGTAGAGCATAAAATAATATATCTAATACTATATGAATACCAACACGAACTTGGCCCTTTCAGCCATTCTTGTTCACAGTGGGGTAGCCAGGATTTTGCATTGGAGGGGGCCACCCGATAACCAAGCAAACTCTCTCTCTCGCTCTCTCGCTCTCTCGCTCTTTCGCTCTCTCGCTCTCTTCTCTCGCTCTCTCTCTCTTCTCTCTCTCTCTCTCTCTCTCTCTCTCTCTCTCTCTCTCTCTCTCTCTCTCTCTCTCTCTCTCTCTCTCTCTCTCTCTCTCTCTCGCTCGCTCGCTCGCTCGCTCTCTCTCTCTCTTCTCTCTCTGTCTCTCTATCTAGGAGTACATGGGATGGCCAAGTGGAAAATTGGGAACTGAAAAACTGGCAAAGACAGCAGATGCCCAGGAAGTGGAGGGGAAATGGAGGCGAGGAAGAAGACCGAAATTGCAATTAAAAGTGACCTAGAAAGAGTGAGAGAAGAATGGAAAAATAGATAGAAGGAATTGGAGACGACTAACAGAGAACGTAGTAAGAAAAAAGTGAAAGGAAGAAAAAGACAATGGAAAAGGAAACCATGGTCAACTCACCGCTGACGACAGTGATGCCAAGAAAATAATAACAACAACATGCAATTTGACAGGGCACCTATTATTTTGAATCCTTAATAGCCATTAACCCCCATGCACATTGAGAATGATGACATTTTCATTGCTCTGTCAACTCTTATGCTGCAGCCAGTAACAGAAGTAGACAATTGCTAATTTAATCCTATCTGGATAATGATTTTTTTTGGCGAAACGGTAGGACTGGGAAGGAGAATCTTACACAGGGAAACCTGTAACCCACTGTGACTATATGAATCAGGCAGCCGCCAGTTGTTGGTCCTCTTTTCCCACCACCAAATTTTTTCCATGATTCGGGGGGGGGGGAGCATGGCCCCCTGGCCCCCTCTGGCTATGCCACTGCTTGTTCACAGTTAACAAAACAGATATCCAATTACGATTTACTCGCTGATAATGTTCGTCTCCTAGGGTAATATGAGTATTTAGCATGACATTTTAAAATCACGTTTCAGGGTAAGTTTTTAAATACATTTTAATAACGGAACGGGTGGGGGGCTTGGGGCCGATCCCCAACTTTGTATACATGTGGCTTAGCCCCAAGGGATGGAAATGTGTCCTGTTGGTGAAAGACTGCAGATAGAATAGTTTTGAAAGGGAGCCTGTTTTACTGCAAATCCTTGGAGACCGTGAAGAGTACTGAACATAACTTGGAACGTCCCCTAAGGTTTGTCAACCGCACCCCCGTCTCCGTGTTCCCGTGACACGACCCAAGACAGCGCACTGAAGCTCCGGCTCAATCCTGCCAATATTTAAAGGGAGGGTGCCAACTCCACCGCCCATAATTGTCAGAGCAGTGATTTGTAACGGGAAGTTTGCTGCCTAGAACGTGGGAAAGTTAAACTTCAAAAGGTCTTGCGTTTAACTCTGCTCGCCTCGGCATTATTGCCAATCAATTTTGTTTTGAAACTGGATGTTTTGTTTACTATTAATTCTGAACATGTTGCAATCGGAATCTGTCAAATTGCGATCATTGGTCCGCGTTTGATCAAGTGACTATACACAAAGTGGTAGGCAGTAAACATTAAACATATGTTGTAGTCATAAGAAGGTAATATTAAATGAACAAAATAAAACCTAGGGGCTGACGTATACACCCTCTTTTAATGATGTCCCCGACGCAGGTGTAATGAATCTTTGTTACAGATTCACCAATGGACTTGATTACTGTAAAAGTTTGAAACAGTAATAAGTGGTGATCTATTTTATTTCATGCACTGCACTATACATTATAAACACTTCAATCATTATAGGAATTTCCTAAAATAATGGCAAAAAACGACATAATGATTTACTCATCAACCCCACTTTACCCTATCTACTTTTGAATACAGAAACAAATTGTATACCCACAACTAATATTAATAGGCTTTCATATTGAAAATAAAAATACGATCCACCTACAACAATTGATATGTACTACATATACTGCGCAGGAGAGCCTACTCAAAACCAAATAGAGTGTTCTGGAAAACAGAATATTTCACGTAGAATACATTGCGCAATCATCCGCCGCACCGACAAAGATACACACGTAAAAAGTTACCAGCGTGTACCGTCCTAGTCAAAATTGGGTCACAGGAGTAATGCAAGGCGAATACCTGAGCAGCCAACTGTTGCGTTATTCCCACCCTACAGACCCGAATGGTCTAAAACGACAGGGCATATGGCTGCAGGTCTCACTGACCTCGAGTGTAAACAATAACAACC